>LPNX010776933.1:172823-261483 GCA_001517045.1 Pseudotsuga menziesii
TAACTGTCAAGACTCTCAAAGTCTCTAACTGAAAAACCCTTAAGTCCTTTGAATACCCAGCTTGTCTAACTCTTTGCATTCTGCAAATAGTCATTCCCTAATTCTCTGATCCTATTGACTTCTCATCGAATCAATACTGTGCTAGACTCTTCATGTTCCACTGTTTCCAGTTCAAAGGTCCCTGGGCTCGGCTCTGAATATGGATACTTCCTCTGCTTTGGGGTTTTACCTTTCACAATGGAGTTCCATTCTCCCTTACTCCAAATCACTTCATTCTAGACGATGCTCTACAATGCCATGCCATGCCACTTCAACATGTTTTCGACTTCCTCCACATCTTTCTCCAGCGCCACATTCCTTCTGGTCTGGCCAGAGCTTAAGCCATCTATACTATTCATCTCCTTCTGTGGTTTTGGTCATCAATTGCTTGAATGTGTTTTAGATGTTTAAATCGGAATTTTATTTGCTTATTCTCCCACCGTTGCAGAAAGATAATCAGCTTCAGTCTTGATATTCTTCTTCGATGCATTTGCCTTAGTCGACTGATTGTTTGGTTCCGCATCGGAACATTTTTTTCTTTCATTCTCTGTCGTTGTGGGCAGCAGACTATGAAGTCTCCCGATCATCGCTTTGATTTTTCAACCCCGCATTGTGGTTATCGTTGATCCTTGAGTTGTGGGCTTCCACCATTGCGGATGGAAAAGTCACTATCCTTTCTCTGTTGCAGATGAAAAAATCACTATCCTTCTGGCCGTTTAGTCGTTTCTCCTCCAATGAAGAGTTTTCCCATTGTCGTCAATCCTTGAGTTGTGGGATTCCACCGTTGCAGATGAAAAAAGTCACTATCCTTCCACCGTTGTGGCTCCTCATTTCGCTATCATGATGACAATAATATACTATAGTAATATCCGCTATCATGCCGACGATAATATCCTGATTCCGCTATCATGCCGATGATGCTATTCCTGTATAAGATACCTATGTTGCCAATTGTGACAGAATGACAACATCTTGGCCAACAAACTCCCCCTTTGACATGATGGAAAACTTTGAAAGCTTGCTCCCCCTTTTGACATCCATGGAAAAGACTATAAATAATGCTCCCCCTGTGAGCATGACTCCCCTTATCACTGTTTCAATCTGTAATGTGTATGAGAATATATTCATAGTGGAGAAACCCCCAGCTGAGCTCGAAGCGTTTCAAACTGAGATTTGGGAAGGGGCTTAGTGAAAATATCAGCAAGCTGATCTTTTGTTCCAACATATTCAAGCTTAATCACCTTGGACAGTACCTGTTCTCTCAGAAAATGATACTTTATAGGTATGTGTTTAGTCTTTGAATGCATCACTGGGTTCCTTGAAATACTTATTGCACTTGTATTATCACCAAAAATGGGAATGGGATCATCATACTATATGTGCATATCCTTCAACATCTGCTTCATCCAAAGGATCTGAGTACAACATCCTGCTGCTACTATATACTTAGCTTCAGCTGTAGATAATGAAACAGATGATTGTTTCTTACTGGACCAGCTTACCAAACAACCTCCAAGAAATAAGGCAGCACCACTGGTACTTTTCATTTCATACATACATCCATCCCAGTCAACATCTGTAAATGCATATAAGTCAAGAGAGTTACCTGTTGGATACCATAAACCATGATTTGTTGTTCCTTTTAAGTATATGAAAATCCTCTTTACAGGAAACAAGTGACCATTCTTAGGTGAAGCCTGAAATCTTCCAACCTGACAAACAACATGCATAATGTCTGGTCTAGTTACTGTAGCATGGAGTAGACTGCCAATCATGGATCTGTACATAGTCTGGTCTACATCTCCAGAGTCATCATGTTTACTGAGTTTACATTCAGTGACCATAGGTGTACCAACTGGCTTACAGTCCTCCATTTTCAATTTCTTTAACATTTCATTAATGTATTTAGTCTGAGAGATAGAGATACCTCTATCACATTGATTGATTTTTAATCCAAAAAAGAACTTCATCTCTCCTAGCATAGACATTTTGAATTCCTGCTGCATGCTTTCAGCAAACTTTGTGCTCAGTCTATCATCTTTACTCCCAAAAATTATGTCATCAACATAAACTTCTATAATAATCAGGCTGTTATTCTCTTCTTTAATGTACATGTTACTATCTGTGTGACCTTTCTTGAATCCTTGCTGCATCAAGTAGTTATCTAGTCTGGAGTACCATGCCCTAGGTTCTTGCTTTAATCCATATAACGCTTTCCTCAATCTATAAACAAATTGTGATGCATCCTGTACATGAAATCCTTCTGGCTGCTCCATGTAGACTTCCTCTTCCAGATCACCATTCAGAAAAGCTGACTTCACATCCATTTGGTAGACTTTAATTTGTTTGGAGCTGGCATATGCTAAGATCAGCCTTATTGCTTCCATTCTAGCAACAGGGGCAAATGTTTCACTGTAATCAATCCCTTCTACCTATGCATAACCTTTGCAGACTAGTCTTGCTTTATTTCTGGTTACTTTTCCTGTATCATCCAGTTTGTTCCTGAAAACTCACTTAGCTCCTATTACATTTTTGTTTGCAGGTCTAGGAACTAGTTCCCAGGTATGATTCTTTTCGATTTGACTAAGCTCTCCCTTCATTTCATTTACCCAATGTTCATCTTTGATAGCTTCATTCATTTTTTTTGGTTCATTCAGAGAGAGAAGTGATACCTTCTTTTCAAGGATGGGTTGTTGTCTTTTACTTCTTGTCTCGACACCTGAGTTTATATCCCCAATAATCAATTCTTCAGGGTGATTTTTCTGTATTCGACTACTTGAGGATTTCGTTGAAATTGTATTTTTTGAAGGACTTAAGTATTGTTCATCATCACATGTAGATTTTTCACAGTCATCAGCCTTAACCTCTTCTATTTCATCCTTTTCATCATCTAACTTGTGCTTGTCAAATATATCATGAGTCTGAAACTCCTCTTGCTTAGTCTTTGATTTTAAGAATGCAGATTCATCAAATGTTACGTCTATTTCTTCAACGATCTTTCTCAATCTGAAATTATAACATTTATATGCTTTTCTAGAACAAGAGTAGCCAACTAATATTCCACCATCGGTTCTAGAGTCAAAATTTCCCAAATGTGGATCTATTCATTTGATATAACACTTACAGCCAAAAATCCTGAAATGCTTAACATTGGCTGGTCTTCCTTTCCACATTTGATATGGCATGATAGAATAGTTATTTCTTAGTAGACATCGATTAAGAATGTGAACTGTTGTGTGAATAGCTTGAGGCCAAAGCACATTACTCAACATTGCTTCATGAAGCATGGTTCTAGCCATCTCTACTACTGTTCTGTTTTTCCTTTCTACTACCCCATTCTGCTGAGGTGTTTCAGTCACAGAGAAGTGTCTCTTTATCCCGTTCACATCACAAAATTTGTTAAATTCATTTGACACGTACTCTCCTCCATTATCATATCTCAGGCACTTTATTTTCTTGTCACATTCATTTTCAACAAATTCTTTAAACATTTGAAAACAGTCAAAAGCTTCAGATTTCTTTTTTAATAAGTAAATCCAAGTCATCCTAGTGTAATCATCCACAAATAATAAGAAATACTTTTCTCCTTTCATCCCTTTTGTTCTCATGGGCCCACAAATATTAGTATGCACTATCTCAAGCGGTTTAGTTGTGGAGTATTCTTTTGTTTTAAATCTGACTCTTGTTTGTTTCCCATGTTGGCATTGCTTGCACACTGAACCTGAGAGATTCTTTAAAGATGGAAAATGTCTTATAGCTTCATTCTTACTCACATTGATCAGGTTATCAAAATTGATGTGACCTAGTCTCTTGTGCCATAACCAGCTTTCATTCACATTACTAAGATAGCATTCATCCTTTTTCTCATCTACAATATAGACATTGCTTGAAATTCTTGTGGCTGTACCTATTAGTTTATCTATTTTCACATCTCTGATTTGACATCCATTTGAATCAAATATCATGTAGCATCCCTTATCACATGTTTGACTAATGCTCAGCAAGTTGTGTTCCATGTCTTCTATCAACAAGACATTTTCAGCCAAGTTTTTCTCACAGTTTAAACATACAGTCCCTTGTTCAATTATTCTAGCTGTCTGATCATTCCCAAATGTGACAGACCCCTCGTTTTCTTTGTCTAGTTTGATAAACAAATGTTTACTTCCTGTCATATGTTTGGAGCATCCACTGTCTATTATCCATTTGACTTTATGTTCATCTTGCACGGCTACGTTACATTTTTCAGCCTTCATATTTTCAGTCTTCCTTTTCCAGATTTGAGTTTGTTGATGAGTATAGATGGGTTTACTAACTTTGTGAAAGTTGGTAGGGAAATTTCTTGAAATATGGCCAAAATTTTGACACTTATAACATTATGTTTCATGGTTTAAAATATCAAATCTGTTATGAGTATTACTATTTCTGTTTTGACTTTTCACATCCAATCTTTTTCCATATCCATGTCTAGACTTCTCATAACCATTATGTTCATAAATTTTTCTTGAAGATTTAGTACAAAACACAGCCTTGTGTCCATAATTGTAACAAAAAAAACAATAGCCATTAAACTTATTTTGATACCTGTCATGCGTCCTTCTCTGAACAATTGGTCTTCATTTTTCTTCCTGTTTCTCAACCACTGAATTCTTATCAGCTCCTTTTGTCATTCTTCTTTTTTGTACCTGTTTCTTTCACACTTGAACTAGAACAATCATTGATCACTGCTGCCTTATAACCAAGTCCATATTTATCATTTACAGATCTTTGACTTTCCATTATCTGACTTAGAATTGATGAACTGTGATTCATGTTGCTTTCTTGTACCTTCTTCCTTAATAAGACAACTTCTAATTTCAGGTTTTCAATCTCTTTATCCTTTACAATAATTAATTTGTTTAGAGATTCTTCAGTGATTCTAGATTCTTCCAGTTTTAGTTTTAATTCAATTACCATTGCTTCAGTGCTTTCAAATGAATCATTTGATTTTTTCAACTCATTCTCAAGTTCTTTAACATTTCTCTTAAGATGTCTACATTCTTTTATTTCTCTTCTTAAATCACATAGAGCACTTACCAATTCTGCTTCCAAATCCACTTCACCATCTTCTTCCTCTTTAGACTGGTCTTTCTGATTTTCCAAAGCCATAAAGAGATTCTCATCTGACTGATCATCACTTTCATCGGAATCAGATATATCACTTTCTTCTTTAGTAAATAAACTCTTCTTCTTGAAAGTACGTCTATTGAAAGACTTCTTGTATTTATTTTTGTATTGCTTTGGCTTTTTACTGCTTTCTTCCTCATTGTCAGAGTTCTTAGTATATGGACATTTGGAAGCAAAGTGTCCTATTCTACCACATCCAAAACATTTCAAAGGAAGCTTACCTTTGTACTTACATGTACCCTTTCTTAATCTCTTGACAAAATTTGCTTCTTCTTCATCTTCTTCTGATTTTCCAGAATGGTTCACTTTTTCTTCTTTCTTCTTCTTCTCCTTCTTTGCTGCTTCTTTCCTGGAAGAAGTCTCACAAGAAATTCTCATTTCATATGCAGTCAGTATTCCATTAAGTGTATCCATATCTAAGGTATCTAAATCTGCTCTTTCTTCTAATGCAGAAACCTTAGGATTAAATCTAGCAGGAAGAGATCTAAGAACCTTTTGTACAATAGCTTCATCTTCAATCTTTTGTCCTAGCCCTCTCATGGTATCGACAACTTCATCTATTTGAAGGAAATAAGTGGATATATCTTCAGATTCTTCCATTTTCAAACTTTCAAATTGATATCTATATGTTTGTAATTTGGCATTTTCAACTTTAACATCCCCTTCATAGATTGTTTTCAGTTTGTCCCAAATTTCTTTTGCTGAGGAACAGTTTATTACTTTAACAAATTCTGAAGCTGCTAGGCCTCCTAGAATACCATACATAGCCTTTGAATTACTCTCATAGAGTCTTCTACTTATAGGATCTATTGGGATAGTTGCTGGAACATTATATGTATTTAAACAAGCTTGCCATACATCAACTCCTTGAGACTGTAGAAACAGTTTCATTCTTATACTCCAAATGGCATAATCATGTCCATCAAATAGAGGCAGTTCATGTTTGGTAAATTCTGATTTCTTTTCCATTGTTTAGGATCTAGATTCCAGTGGTTAAACTGATTTGCAGCAACCTGGCTCTGATACCAAATGTTGGATGAATTAAAGTAACTAAGAGGGGGGTGAATCAGTTACATACCAAAATGTATCTTTTTAAGGATGTTTCAGATTTATTGTGGACATATGTTTAAACCATTAAACATATAGCAGCAAATTATGTAACAGTCAACATTCAAACACATCAACGAACACAAGACACAATGTTTTCACGAGGAAACAATAAAAAACTCTTCTTCTTAAGAATGAAAGGTAAGCTCCAACTCCTCTTTACATTCTTTTATTTTTCCTGAGCTTCAACCCAGATGAGGCTGCTACCTCTGGAAGCTCCAACTTCCAATTATACAAGAGCCAACTTGTTTCTATTTTCTGGCAACAACCAGAGGGATGCTACAACACCCTAGAGAACTCTGTTCTCCTTTGCTCCACCCTACCACCCTGATTTTTATTTGAATTACAGAATTAATCAAACCTTTACAACCCCTCACTGTCTATGATTTGGCTTTATAAATCAGCATTTACATTATGATTCTGAATTAGACAGTAATACATATATTCATAACAGATGTGATAATTCTATCTCTATACATTTTTCTCTGTTTATCATCAAGACTAAGCACATATAGAACTCACCGAGACTGTCACTATATCATTCATATATTCTTTCTCATCTGGACCCGTTCATCATCTTCTCTTTTATTTTTCTGCACCTATCTTCTGTTATTCTGCTCTATTCTTCATACTCTACAACTGTTAATCTCTATTCATCATCGTATCTAGCTCTTCAATCATTTTCTGTAATGTGCTCAATATCTCATATTCGAAATTACCTTACTGAAAAGCTCACACCCTTTAGTCTTCTTGCTACAATATATATATATATATATATATATATATATATATATATATATTCCAGTCGATTCCCATTCTCTCCATTCATTACAGAAACGGTTACGGACTCTTCATGTACCATCTAATTGCAAATGAGAAACAGTTAATAGATTTCTAACTATCAAGACTCTCAAAGTCTCGAATACTAATCTGTACAAAAACGATTCACATTCCATGAATACCATATATTCTCAAAGTCTCTAACTGAAAAACCCTTAAGTCCTTTGAATACCCAGCTTGTTTGACTCTCTGCATTCCGTGAATAGTAATTCCCTAATTCTCTGATCCTATTGGCTTCTCATCGAATGAATACTGTGCTAGACTCTTCATGTTCCACTGTTTCCAGTTCAAAGGGCCCTAGGCTTGGCTCTGAATATGGATACTTCCTCTGCTTTGGGGTTTTGCCTTTCATAATGGAGTTCCATTCTCCCTTACTCCAAATCACTTCATTCTAGACGCTGCTCTGCAATGCCACGCCATGCCACTTCAGCATGTTTTCTACTTCCTCCACATCTTTCTCCAGCGCCACATTCCTTCTGGTCTGGCCAGAGCTTAAGCCATCTATACTGTTCATCTCCTTCTGCAGTTTTGGTCATCAATTGCTTGAATGCATTTTAAATGTTTAAATCAGAAGATTATTTGCTTATTATCCTGCCATTGCGGAAAGATAATCAGCTTCAGTCTTGATATTCTTCTCCGATGCATTTGCCTTAGTCGACTGATTGTTTGGTTCCACGTCGGAAAGTTTTGTTCATTCATTCCCTGCCGTTGTGGGTGGAAAAATATGAAGTCTCCCGGTCATCACTTTGATTTTTCAACCCCGCATTGTGGTTGTCGCTGATCCTTGAGTTGTGGGCTTCCGCCATTGCGAATGCAAAATTCACTATCCTTCCGCCGTTGCGGATGAAAAAATCACTATCCTTCGGCCGTTTAGTCATTTATCCTCCGATGAAGAGTTTTCCCATTGTCGTCGATCCTTGAGTTGTGGGATTCCGTCGTTGCGGATGAAAAAAGTCACTATCCTTGCACCATTGCGGCTCCTGATTTCGCTATCATGCCAACGATAATATACTGTAATAATATCTTCTATCATGCTGGCGATAATATCCTGATTCCGTTATTCCGCTATTCCGCTATCATGCCAACGATGTTATTCCTGTATAATATACTATATAATATACCTGTGTGTAAAGTTTGACAGAATGACAACATCTTGGCCAATATATGCACCTGAGTCAATCATCCATATATCACATTCTGAATGATTACCCGTGGAAGCTAGGTACACATCCCATCCTTCTTCTAAGGAGGTCTTTGCCTTTATGGAAGGGGTATCCTCATATTCCTTTGCTTTCTTGGCATTATTAGATATGCAAGCCTTTTTATACTTCACAGTTTTACCGCATTTCCAAAACTTCCTTATTTATTTTCATGGGGATTTAGATCTAA
The DNA here is from genome assembly GCA_001517045.1 of Pseudotsuga menziesii. NCBI lineage: Eukaryota > Viridiplantae > Streptophyta > Pinopsida > Pinales > Pinaceae > Pseudotsuga > Pseudotsuga menziesii. Next base: position 181,362 of record LPNX010776933.1, read on the forward strand.
CTTTTAGGTTTAGATCTCCCCATATATCCTTTATTTTTGTTTCTCTCCTAGGGGATACCTCTCACAGAAACATTAGAGGAAATTTGGGGTCTATAATGGGCCTCCTAAGGGAAATAATATAATAATAGTTAAAATAATTAAATAATAGTTATTAATTTTGGAGGAAGAATGAAAAAAAACTACTTTTTGTGTTCGTATTTTCAACATATGTCCCTATGTTTTTACTGAAATTTTGAGCAAGAGAGCTCGTTGGATGCGGAATCTAATTCCGCATCCAACGAGTACAATGAGTACCCACATTGCATACTTTTGACGGACCCCACTACCCCCAAAACAAGAAATACCTGAAAAAATGAGATGATGACATCATCATCACATTTGTTCAAGTATTTCTTGTTTTTGGGGTAGCGAGGTCCATTAAAAGTGTGTAGTGTGGGTACTCGTTGGATGCAGAATTAAATTCTGCATCCAACAATCTCTCCCGCTTGAAATTTGAGTAAAAACACAAGGCGATATGTCGAAAATACGAACAAAAAAGTACTTTTATTTTATGACAAATATGTCAATTCAACCATTATGGTTGACTAATTTTATTGAAATTCTATTGGTTCTTGAATTCCAACACACAAAATTTATTGTTGGTGCGTTTTGTTATAAGGCCCATTTTAGACCCCAAATTTCCTCTAATGAAGCATCCATGCTATGACTATCCATGTTTTTCCACCTCATCTCTTTGGATAGCATGTATGATACTATTTCATCAAACTTTAAGGTCGCTTGACTAGCATTACCTATTGCAACAATTAGGTTGTCCCAAGAATCTAGAAAAAAACACAATAATGTAATATATTTATCTTCTTTAGGCATTTTAATGCCAACAAAGGTTATCTAACTTACAAGAGTATTATAAAAATTCAAATTCTCTTTTATAGTGTCATTTTCATCCATTTTGAGGTGAAACAATTTATTTTACATAAAAAACTTGTTCACAAGATATCTTGAATGATACAAAATCCATAGTTTCCTACAAATATTTACCACACTATCTTCACCAAATATGTTCAACAACATAGAGTACAATAATCATAATCATATTGTACTCCTCCCCCATCCTTCTAATTTATCCCAATAATCTTGTGATGTTCCAATGGGTTTCGTACCCAAATCCACAACAATCCATTGTTTCTGATCTACAAGAAGATCCTCCATTTTGAGCTTCCATAGCTAAAAATTATGGCCATTAAATTTTTTGATCTCAATTCTTGAACTACTCACCATTCTCTTTCAATGCATAAATCAATGCTGCAAATCTCCCACTGAACCCAGGTTTATCACAAACCTAATATCTATCAACCGCATCGAACCCTCAGCAATAAAGGTGTCACCCTGATGCCAATAATCAAGGTCTAATACCACATGTAAGATTTAAACCTATGTAGAGAAGCAAATCATACATATTATTTTAATCAAAATAGAGATTACACCAAAGAATTCACATAAAAACACAAATATTTACACTAGAAACCCTTAACTGGGAAAAACAACAAACCTTGGAGCCACACGTCATATTATCTCATTATTTCTATGAATTCCTCACAATACAAAAGATAGGAATTCACCAACATCCAATACCCAAATACGTTAACCCGTATTAGAAAATAGACTCCAATCCCATAATCGATATTAAATTACATATTTTTGAAAATTGCCCAAAATAGCCAAAAACAACCCAAATTTTTGGCTTGCTGTGCTCACGTCATAAACATTCTAACAACCATTTCTGATTGGAAAGGACCTAATGACTATTTCTATATCAGAAATGGCCTAAAAACCATTTTTGAATGGAAACATCCTACCATCTTATTTATGTGAAGGCACCGACATGGATTGCCTCTCGCGCCACTGACAGGCGCACCTCCCCCACACATGCACATGCAAAGAATATAACATATACCCAAAATTATCCAACTTGTTGTTTTCTTTGCATAAAAATTAGTCATGTACTTATAAAGTCACGGGGTCAGGGCATCAATGCCGATAGATTCTTTACACGAAGATAACTTCTTTGTACTGACATACTTTGTTAATGAATCTGCAACATTCTACAAGGCATCAACCTTCTTCGGCAACACCTTCTTGTCTTCAACCATATCTCCCACAAAGTGATATTGCAAATCAATATTCTTTGTCTTATCATGATAAGAAGGGTTCTTTGTGTGGAATATTGCACTTTGGCTATCAAAATCTAACCTTATAGATTTCTATAAAAACCCAACACTTGAACACAATCTCTACAACCGTCCTGCTTCTTTGCTAGAATGTGTGGCTTCTATGTATTCATCTTCTATAGTTGATAGTGCAATTACAACCTCTCTCTTTCTCATCCAACTGATAGATCCTACAAATAAGTTAAACACACACCCACTTGTAGATATTTTGTGATCAAGATCTCCATCCTTGTCTACATCAACAAATCCATGTACATCTATTAATCTGTTTGGTCGAGGTATTCCTTGGTAGAATATTTCCTAATATGTGGTGCCACATAGGTATCTGAAGACCCTATGTATAACTGTCCAATTCTATTTCCCTAGATTTGACATAAATCTACTCAAAACTCCCACTGCATGAGGAATGTCCAATCTGGTACAAACCATTTCATACATCAAAATTCCAACAACACTGGCATATGGGAATCATGGCATATCTTCTTCCTCTTCTTGTGTCTTGGGAAATTTATCTACATATAAATTTACACATATAATAATAGGAACCTTGACTGACTTACTTTCTTACATCCTAAATATCTGCAGTACCGTCTCAACATATTTTCTTTGATTTAACTAGATCTTCATATTTTCTCGATATCTTTGTATCTCCATTACCGTAATGAAGTTTGTAGAACTGAGGTCCTTCATGTCAAATTTGGAGGATAGTTGATACTTCACCTCCTTTATAACATCTTTGTTGTTTCCAATAACCAACATGTCATCAACATACAATACTATGTTAATGAAGTGATATCCAATATATTTGGAGTATACACAATGATCAACCTCGATTCTCACAAACCCCAACCCAAGTATGTATGTGTCAAAATTTTGGTACCACATCCTTGGAGATTTATTTAGACCATAAATGGAATTCTTTAGTTTACATACAAAATCTTTCTTTCCATTTACTAAGAACCCTTCTGGTTGCTTCATGTAAATTTCTTCTTCGATATCTCCATGTAAGAACGTTGTCTTCACATCCATCTACTCTACTTCAATATCGAAATTAACAACAATAGAAAGAATAAATCTAATAGAAGTTAGTATTTCAACTAGAGAAAATATTTCATCAAAATAAATTCCCTCTACCTGAGAATATCCCTTTGCTACCAAGTGGGATTTGTACTTCTCCACTTTACCTTTTGCATTCAACTTCTTTTTAAACAACCATTTTCTCCCAATGGTTTTTCTTCAAACTTGTAACTGGACTAGATACTGAGCTTCATTTTTGTCCAGGGTATCCAATTCTTCAACCATGGCTTTCTTCTAGAGATTACTATCCTTTGAATCAACAACTTCCTTCAAATTTCTAATATCATCATCAATAATAGACAAAGGAAAATGAGAGAAAAAATAAGAAGGGGAATACCTTTCTAGATTCCTTCTTTGTCGATATGATCTCCTCAAAACTAGGCTATGGGGTTCTTCTTCTTCTAATTCAACTTCTTTTGTTGAGTCAGATTCTTCACCTTCGAAATCAAACTTTATCTTCTCTAGTTCCTTTTCCAAGACGCTTCCTGTGTGGGGACTGTTTGTTTATTAGTCAATATTGAGAGGGGGGGTGAATCAATATTGGTATCCTTATAATATTTTAACCAATTTTAAATCTATCATTAGAAACAGATAAAAACAAGAATACATAAAACATAATTTTAACGTGGAATCCCAATAGGGTAAATCACCAATACGTCCTATTACTGCAAAATTGTTATTTACAAATATTTTTTTTTACTGCTATAGACAAGGATGGTATTACACCCTGTTTACCAATGCCAATTGGAAGGAGGCTATGACCCCTTGGTTTATCGGCTACTACTAAAAGGATTCTTTGACACCCTATTTACCAATGCCAATTGGAAGGAGGCTTCAACTCCCTAGTTGATCAACAGCTACTAAAAGGATGCTTTGACACCCTATTTACCAATGTTGATTGGAAGGAGGCTATGAATCCCTGGTTTATCAGCTGCTACTGAAAGGATGCTATGACCCCCTATTTTGTCAGCTACAACTGACAAGATGCTCCTACACCCTATTTACTGGCTACTGCTGAAAGGAGGAAACAACCCCATTAGGGGAATTTTGAGGTAAAAAATGGGCGTCAAAACAAAAAATGTACTATCAAAATCCACTTTAAAAGAATCAATCACATTCTAGAGGATGACTTCATCTATAATAGTTGAGGTGGCATTGGTTGAGTTAAGGATGCTTATTTTTCAAATTGTAAATGGTGAGAGAAAAGCCATAGTTAACTATATCAATGTTGTAAGTAAAGTACTCACTATGAAAATAGTACTCGTAGATTATTTGTGAATATAATATAAATGTACTAAAGTACTTGGAAAGAAAAATAAAATGTAATTATTTTTATATTTCAATATAAAATAAATTACAAAAAAAAAAAAAAATTGTCTATTCAAAACTAAAATTATGTATTTACTTTTTCAATATTTAAAATATATATGCCAAATCTTTATTTAAAATCAAAATCACTTAACATCTTATAATAAAAACAATTTAATCTTGTAATAAAAAAAAAATTGATGATTAATAGTTTTGTTTTTTAAATACTTACTATATATAATAATCTATTATAATTATTATTTAAATATAAAAAAAATATTTATTTATTTTATAAAAATAAAATATTATATTATAATAAATTACTATATATATTCCCCGTTGAATTTTAATATTAATACCATTTTTTTTTTAAATTTAGGTATTATTCAAGGTTCATATTTTACTATCAACTTTTAACGTTTGAAACACCTACATCTATACCAACATAAATTAGACACGTACATTTAAGTTACAAAACCAAATACATACATAAAACCTTAATGTAGCAATTTGAATGAATTATTATATCATAACAAGATATTATATTATCAAAATTTGTATTACATATAATCTCCTTGGCTTAATATTAACTCAACTTTTTCGTGGTAGAAATTTACGTATTATTTCTTTATCCCAATATTAACATTTTTTTTAGTTTATTTAATGATGTTATTAATTATTACATTAAAAACAATATCTGATATACATAATATATATCATAAGAAACTATTAAAAATGAGTTTACATGTGTTTTTGAAGGTGTATTAAAAAGATAAATTTTTTTTTTTTTTTTAATTTATAGTTTTATATTTATATTTTAAATTAATTTTTATTTTTAATATATATACATATGATAATTTATTCATTTAACTTTAGCTTTATGTTGAAAATTCAAAATTATAAATACATAGTTTAAAATAATATTTTTAATATTGAAAAAGATTTTATTTTATGAGTATATTACTTTATAAGTCCATTCATTATATTATATTCAAAAGTAATTTATGTACTCAAAAGTACTTTACTTTTAGTCATATCAAAGATGATTTTTTTATTGGTTTTATTTTAGACATCTTTTCAATTTAACTTAACCATAGTTGCATTGGTTATAGTGTAAGAGATGAATTGTAAATATACCTTCCCCACAAAATGTCTAACTCATAATAGTTTATTATATCTCTTATGAGGCCCATTTTAGACCTCAAAATTCCCTTAATGCCCTGCAGGTTTGTTGCCTGCCCTAGCTCCACCCTGCCACCCTAAATGTTTTCTGTAATATGTTAGATTTCTTTCTCATTCCATTCTCTGTCACTCCCAGTGGTCTCTGTCTTCTGGTATGGCTACATCGATCTAAATGACATGGACACCTCTCTCACTCACACTTCTGCATATAAGCATCTTCATGTTTCCTACGGAAGCATCTCTTTATTTTGGAAACATACCCTTTTGCAATCATGCCCTTTCAAATATGATTGTCACACCTTTTCAATAATATATGACTAACGATTTTTAATTAAATAATTAATTAAAACCTTCTTGATCACTTATGATCTACGAGCTCCCTTATTCTCTGATCGTAGGATTCGTCAAACCAATTCATGTGGACTTCCTCTCCTCCGTAAATGTGAATAGTCTATATTCAGACCTTCGAGCTTCTCTTTTCTCATGCTCGTGGGATTATTTTCTTCCTTTGCAAGCTATCTTCATCGCAGGCTCATCTGTACATGTTTCTGTGACAAAACACGGCCTTCTCCTTCCATCTATGAGTTTCATGTTGGACTTTCTTCTTTACCATTTATGGACGCAGCTCAGAATCCATTTCCACACCTCTGTCAATGTTTGTAGGTGCTTCCGCACTACCAAACTTATTTCCGTAGGATCAACTTCTTGATCCAATAAAAGTCGTTGATCCTATATCTAATTCAATCTGGACCGTCGATCTAACCATCGATTTTAGCCTCAAAATTTCCTTTCTGCACCAAGATTTCCTCATCAATGATTCCCCACCATTGATCTTCATTGAGCATTTTCCTGACTGTCAATCTCCATATTGCGGGATGTGAGATATAACATTTCCCAAAATCGTATCTTGACTTTCCACCTTTGGATTTCCGCATGCATGATGCAGGATACATACTTTCCTATTTAGGACTTCTGCAACTTTGTTTTCGCATTGCGAGATGCTGGATGTAAGATGTGGGATGCATACTTTGCTATTCCACAACTTTGTTTTCGCATTGCGGGATGTGGGATGCGGAATCACACTTTATTATTTTGGACTTCCACAACTTATCTTCCACAACTTTGATCTTCACCGTCAAATCTTATGCAGATAACTATGCCACCTCATCATCATGCCATGTCATCACTACCTTAGTCTTTCACTAAGTACACCATCATGAGCACACTTGGAATTTCGCAACTTTGATTTTCATTGTGAGATCTTGTGCAGATAAGTATGCCATCTCATCATTGTACCATGTCATCACTACCTTAGTCTTTCACTGAGTACACCATCATATTCCATGTCATGATATGTGTCATGCCACATCCTCAACTATGACATCATATTCCTTGTCATCATATGTGTCATGCCACATCTTCAACTATGCCATATTCCTCAACTATTCCATATTCCTCAATTATGCCATATTCCTTAACTATGCCATATTCCTCATGTCTTTTACTCAGTTTGTCTTGCCATCATATCCACTAGTTATTCCTTTGTCATTCGTGAACACCTTTGACATCAATGACAACTATAACCCAAATCTTCCAACAATCTTCCCCTTTGGCATTGATGGAAACCTCTAAACATTCTCCCCCTTCAACAACAATGACAAAGGATAACCTGTTATGCCAATGTTGTACCTATTTTGATATAGGATTTCCTGTCTTTCTACTTTCTGATAGCTCCCCCTATCATCATATCTCCCCTTTGTTAACTAAATTGTGTTATTTAATCAATGTATTATCTTTTATCTTAATACTTCCTCTCTTGCAATAGGTTCTTGAATGATAACTTAACTGATAGATTCATGGACCCCCCTGTCACTATACTTCCTCTACTTTGTCAACATTTTTGTGACAGAGTTTACACTCAGCATTTTTCCACACCCTTCCATTTTCTGTCTAGGATACATATTTTTTACTTTTATTTTTTAAACACTATTTCTACTACCATATCTAATGGTATATCTTTCCTGTAAGTTAACTGGATTCTGTTTTTACCGTAATTCCTTAAGCCTGTGCATTTAGATCTTCATATAAAAAGTAGCAGACATAGTCTTCATACTTCATATCTTCACTGACAAACATACTCTACTGAAATGGATCATAGAGACGCCTTTCTCTCTCTTATAATATATAACAGAGACATACAGAGACACACATCTTCATCTTTAGATCCTTATTATTCATAGAAGAGACACCCTCAACTTCCTCGATCTGCTAATTATATATATCTCTTCAATGATTTGAACCAATGCACCCTTTCATCGAACGTGTCTTAACAAACACATTCCTTCATTAATAGTCACACCCTTTTAATGACAAAATCACATCCTTCTAAACTCTTGTAAAACGCACCCTTTCATTTAAATAACACTTCTCTGTCTTATTCGATAACACTTTATAATTTATTAATCCTTTGATTAAATAATAATAGAAACTCTATTTTTACTTTTGTTTATAACCAAATTGTTTGTTATAAATCGCTTCTAGATCTCTGTTTATTAGTTTTTATTCCTGCAGCTTTCATTAAATAAACAATTATATTTCTGCCTATTTTATTCATGTAGCTTACATAATTTTTGCTAATTTGGTAGATTTATTGTTCACATGTGTGACCATAAAAAAAAGAAGTTAAACCCATGGATGTATGGACTGATCACCAAATAACAAACTCATTATTTTGGACAAATTTATTTTCATAGGAACAACCTTTGGCGTCCATTTCAAAATGGCCTCTTAATTTCTTGTACCTGATTTTTCTCACTGTGCAGGCATAATTCTTCTTTAAGAAAAACATAGTTTTTCTCAATCTTTGGAAGATTTATTTTTCCACTTTTTGTGTCATCTATACACCAACCTTGATCACCCATCATCTTTGAAGAAGATATCTTTCAATACACTTCAATATTATATACCAATTGAATTTTTCTTAGATACCAATTGGAATTTCCTGACTTTAACTCCCCTTGAATATATGATCCTTTATAGTGTTATTTTCATGGTTTTATTTAAATCATGAGATAGCGTTTTAGGAAAAGCTCCCATATTCATCACTACATCCTTCTTCATCATATTCATTTTTATCGGTGTATCCTTTTACATCTCCATCTTGTTTTTCCTTATAATGGATGCCCTTTTTATCTGTGGCATAATTATGTTCATGGTCATCTTTGGAGACCTCATTGATGTTTGAAATCTTTATTTCTTATATATCTTTGTATTCTTCCTTTCTTCTCCATATTTTTCCAAGAGGTACTCTGCTTACTAGTTTTTTATTTCTTTGTTCCTTGGTTTTGATCTTCCATACCTTTTTCTGAGTTTCTTGGAAAGATCTGCATGTACCATTCTTGCAATGTTTTGCAAAGTGTCCAATACTGTGACATATGAAAAAAATAAGTCTTTTTCCATTAGAGATGTTGGTGTCTTCTTTCCTTATCATCCCTTCATTTTCTTCTTTGATTCTACAATCATCAGCCTTGTGACCAAACTTGTGACAACAATGACAATATCCATAAAATGTATGTTTGGAGAATCTCTATTTTTTCTGCTTGTAATAACTCTTTTCTTTTGCATGTCTTCTGAAATTTTTCATCTTGGGAGGATGCACAAAATTATGATATCTAGAATTCATTTCCTTGTGATTCCTTTGCTTCCTGGGTGTATCTTTGCAGGAATCATGTTGACATTTAAAATTTTCAATATTTTCATGAATGATGGAGCTTGATCCTTTATGATTATATCCAAGACTTGTTTCATCCCTGGGGGATCTTTGTAAGCTAAGGACTTTATTAATATCTTCAATACTTTCCTTGAAATTCTCACTAACAGTCAGCTAGTCTTTTAGCTTCTTCACTTCTTCCTTGAATTCACCAACTTCTTGTTTTAAGCTCTTGACCTCTTTCATACTAGCCGACACTTGTTGTCTTGAATTGCGTAGATATTCTTGGTGGGTTTTGACTTCCTCTTCATTTGAATTCTTCTCTTCTTGATATTTTGACAACTTTCCTTTCAAGACTTTGTTCTTTTTTCTACACTTTTCAATTTCATCTATAACAGCCATGTATTGGGCTTCTATATCCACTTTTGATTCCTCATCTGAGTTTGTTGTCCCTATAAAAAATTTGTTTTCATCTTCACTTATATTTTCATCTTCACTTGGAGATCCAGTTACTGTGTAAATATATTCTTGTTGATCCATAGTGGTTTTCATAAAGGATCTACCTTCTAGTGGTTAAACTATGTTGAAGGAACCCGCTCTAATACAAATTGTTGGTTTATTGGTCAATAGTGAGAGGGGGGGGGTGAATCAATATTGTTATAATTTTACTATTTTAACCACTTTAAATATATCATTAGAAACACATAACAACAAGAATACACAAAACAAAATTTTAACATGGAAGCCCAATAGGGTAAACCACCAATACGTCATATTACTACAAAATTGTTATTTACAAATAGTTTTGTTTGCTGCTACATACAAGGATGGTATTACACCTTGTTTACCAATACCAATTGGAAGGAGGCTATGACCCCCTATTTACCAATGCCAATTGGAGGGAGGCTTCGACCCCCAGGTTTACCAGCTACTACTGAAAGGATGCTTCGACACCCTATTTACCAATTCCAATTGGAAGGAGGCTACACCCCCATATTTTATCACCTACTAATGAAAGGATGCTATGACCCCCTATTTTGTTAGCTAGGACTGACAGGATTCTCCTACACCCTATTTACCAGCTACTGCTAGAAGGAGGCAACCTTCTGCAAGCTTATTTCTTGCCCTAGCTCCACCCTGCCACCCTAATATGTTTTCTATAATATGTTAGATTTATTTCTCCCTCCATTCTCTATCACGCCCACAGGTCTTTGTCTTCTTCTATGGATATATCGATCTCAATGACACTAACACTTCTCTCACTCATTCTTTAGCGTATAAGTATATTCATGTTTCCTATGGACGCATCTCTTTATTCTAGAAACATACCCTTTCACAATCATGCCCTTTCAAATTTGATTGTCACACCTTTTCAATAATCTGTGACTAACGATTTTTAATTAAATAATTAATTAAAATATTCTTGATCACTTATGATCTACGAGCTCCCTTCTTCTCTGAACATAGGATTCGCCAAACCAATTCCTGTGGACTTCCTCTCTTCCATCAGCAGGAATAATCTATCTTCAGACCTTCGGGCTTCTCTTTTTCTCATGCCCGTGGGATTATTTTCTTCCTCTATGATCTCTCTGTGATCTATCTTCATCATAGGATCATATGTACACTTTTCTCTCATAGAAAAAAGTCTTCTCCTTCCATCTATGAGTTTCATGTTGGACATTCTTCTTTACCATTTATGGACGCACCTCAGAATCCATTTCCGCACCTCTTTCCAATGTTTACAGGTGCTTTCGCACTACCAAACTTATTTCCATAGGATCAACTTCTTGATCTAATCAGATTCATTGATTCTATCTATAAGTCAATATGGACCGTCAATCCAACCATCAATTTTTGCCTCAAAATCTCCTTTTCGCACCAAGATTTCCTCATCAACAATTCCCCGCCGTTGATATTTGTTAGGAATTTTCCTGACCGTTGATCTCCATATTGTGGGATGCAGGATGCAGGATGTAACATTTCCCAAAATCATATCTCATCTTTCCACCTTTGGCTTTCCGCATGCGGAATGCAGGGTGCATAGTTTCCTATTAAGGACTTCCACAACTTTGTTTCCACATTGCGGGATGTGGGATGCGTACTTTCCTATTCCGCAATTTCCTTCTGCAACTTTGTTTATGCATTGTGGGATGCAGGATGCAAAATCACACTTTCTTATTTTGGAATTCTGAAACTTATCTTCCGCAACTTTGATATTCACCATCATATCTTGTGCAGATAACTATTCCACCTCATTATTGTGCCATGTCATCACTACCTTAGTCTTTCACTGAGTACAACATCATGAGGACACTTGGACTTTCGCAACTTTGATCTTCACTATCAGATCTTGTGTAGATAGATATGCCACCTCATCATCGTGCCATGTCATCACTACCTTAGTCTTTCACTGAGTACACCATCATATTCCATGTCATGATATGTGTCATGCCACATCCTCAACTATGCCATCATATTCCTTCATCATATGTGTCATGCCACATCCTTAACTATGCCATATTTCTCAACTATGTCATATTCCTCAATTATTCCATATTCCTTAACTATGCCATATTCCTCATGTCTTTTACTAATTTTGTTCTACCATCATATCCACTAGTTATTCCTTTCTCATTCGTGAAGACCTTTGACATCAACGAAAATTATAACCTACATTTTACAACAGGGACTTCTTTTACCTCTTTAAACAAAACATATTGACTATAAAATATCTTCTTGGTTGAAGGATTCCAAAGCTTATAACCTTTCATACCATATTTATATCCTATAAAGATACATTTTTCAACTTTGTTATCCAAATTTCTCCTTTTCTCCTTTGGAACATGTACATAAGGATCAGAACCAAAAAATATTAGATACTTAATAGAGGGTTTCTTACTAGTACATAGTTACCTCTTGTGCAGTTTTTTCAACCAATGCTGATATGGGTAACCGATTTACCAATATGCTATCTCCACTACTTTGGACTATAATTCTTGTCCTATCCCAACACTATTGAATAAGCTCCCTGTCTTTTCCATTAGCATCCACCTCATCCTTTCTACCACTCCATTATGTTGAGGTGCGTATGGAGTAGTCTTATGCCTTTCTATACTGTACTTTTTACAAAATCTCTCCAATTGACTCCCGTATAACTCTCCACCATTATATGTCATCTACACATATTATTTATTTTCTATCTGATTCTTTAGAAGAGCCTTAAATTCTTTTATCTTAGAAAACACTTCATATTTCTTTCAAAGGAAATAAATCCATATGTTCCTTAAGAAATAGTTCATAAATGAAGCATAATACACAGATATACCTAATGATGGAACATGCACAGATCCAAACACATCACTGTGTACTAACTCTAAAATTCCCTTTTCTCTTGTAGCACCAAATGCAAATATTACTCAATTTTTTTCCATATATGTAATGTTCACAAAAATCAAAATCCAGAGTGCAATCAGTCATACCTTCAACCATACCTTTACCTTGTAATGCTCAAAGGCCCAATTAGTCATAACTTAAACCATACCTTTACCTTGTAATGCTCGAAGTCCCTTTTCTTCGATATGCCCCAATATTTGATGTCATAGCATCGTATTTCCTCCTGATGTAGTTAGGGTAATACCATCTTTACCTCCTTCCTCATGAACATGAGAACTGTTACATTCATCGATGATGGTGCTTCCCAATATTTTGTACAAATTTCGATATCGAACTCCCTCATCAATACCATTAATCCTTGAACCATTTTGCATCCATCATCTCCACACACAGTCTTTAGACCTGTAACATCCATATTTGTGATAGATATCATGTTTATCCCTATATTTGGAATATGTAGCACTCCTGGTAGGATTTTAAACCTTCCATCCTTGAGTTCCAGCTTGAATCTACCATGCCCAACAATACTAGTTGTCTAATCATCTCCCAAGTGCACATCTTCTCCATTGCACTTTTCATATTCATAGAACCACTGCCTATCAGGGGTCATATGACATGAAACACCATATTCAATAATCCATATATGGCATTCTGAATGTTTACATGTGGAATATAGCTACACATACCCTCCTTATTGAGGAGGTATTCTCCTCTGTAGAAGGGGTATCTTCGGATCCCTTTTCTTTCTCAACATTCTTAGATCTGCAATCCCTTTTATAGTGCCCATATTTACTGCATTTCCATCTTCCTTATTCCTTTCTATGGGGATATAGATATACCCTTACATTTAGATCCCCCCCAAGATCATTTATTTTTGTTACTCTCCTGGGGGATACTTCTCACAAACAAGGCATCCATGCTATGATTATCCATGTTTTTCCACGTCATCTCTTCTGATAGTAGGTGTTAAGTCATGAACTTGTCTTCTTCACTTCTATATTTTTATTGTGATTTTTATTTTTAAGTTTGCTCATTTGCTTACTTTAGAAAATTTTTGGTTTTAAGTGAAATTTCAATTTTTGCTTTAGATTTTCATTAGGTTTGTTCTTCTTATGGTTTTGAAGGGTTCTATAGGACATTATGTGGATTAATTGGTTCACTAATAACACCATGATCACATTTTAACACAAAACCTCATTCAAAATGGAATTAATGACTAAAAAAGCACCAAATTTGGTTTTAAATTATTCTTGTAGTGCAATGGCCAAAATCTTACACTACGGCGCTACAAGAATATCATGGGCGCTAAAATTGACGATTTTTTAGCCAAATTCTCTCATGATTTCAATTTCTGGATGACTAATCACATGTGTAAAGGGTTTTGATATGTGTTTCATCAGAAATTATCATGCAAACAGGTGTGGTCTGTGATGTGAAGGAGATCATGGCAATCAGTAGTTAAGGTTGGGTGAATGATAACAGATCTAGGAACGAGCCTAGATTGATGGGAAATAAGTTCTCCACATATGCATTATGAAGTTGGAGGTGAAGTGGAGCGAAGACACATGCTTAAAATCCATAATTTGCAGTTACAGAGGAAAATTAGGGCTTTCTCGTCGCGCCAGTTGGAAGCAAATTGAAGACCTGAAGATACATGGGAAGTTAAATTCAATAGTCAGATACTCCAAGGATTAATTTTAAACGTTTGCAACCGGACAAGAATGAGGTATTCCACATCAACTTGGTCATGGCTGCCAAATTGGGGGTTTTTCATTAAGGATGGTTATGTTAAAAATGATTAAAGAAAGCATTAATTAATGTTGTTAACAAGCTCTCAACAATCAGATATCAGTCTTAAAGGTTTTATATGTTTTAGCAAGTGATAAGTCGAAAAACAACTGTTACATTGAACAATTTCCCTGTTAAGACCAACAAGTATGGTAGGTTGAAGGTTTGTATTGTTTTTGGTGACCAGAGTTCACATATTTACTTGTTACCTGTAATCAATGCAATGAGTTAGCTGAGGATGTCGATTGCATGAAAACCTTATCTGAATATGTCCAGAGGCTGATTGGTTTGTGCTGAATGCAAGTTGAAGCAGAAAGTTAGCACACATAAGTTTACTCTCATATCATCTCATTCCCTAGTTAAACAATCACAATCTGAATCTAAGAATCAAGCAATTGAGAGCACTAATGCAGAGTCCCTATTGCAAAGAGATAGCTCATTAGTGACATTAAAAGGATCCAAGGGTGCTATTTGTGCAAAAACACAACACACAGATGTTTCCATGCATTCTAGAGATGGTATGGCATCGAAATGAACATGTTGGATGTGAGTTCAGTTCAGCAATAGTCTGGTTACATATTTTTGGCACTCTGTTAACCTAAATTACCCAGCCTAGTGCAAAACGTTTCCTGCATTGTTAATACAAATAGACTTTTAAAAACTAAGAGAAAACAACCAAGGAGAATCAAAGCAAGCTGACTGTCAAAACTCTAGGAGCTTGAGGGAAAAAGGGTTTTTAGGTAATTAACAGGGCTTTAAAATTACACAGAATTCAGCCATTTGGAAAGCAAATGAAGAAAAGTGGGAAGACCAATAGAGCTGAGCCTACTGAGGTAAATTGGATTGATAAGTTTCCAAGTTGTGCAGAGATTTTTGAAAATGCTGGATGGTTGGTTTTCTTTAAGAAGATTGATGGCTATAACACTGAGGTCTCTCATAGATTTGCCCAATGTTATAACCAAGACATGGTATCATTTGATACCCTGAAGTTTAAGTTGACTGTGGAGTTGGTGGCTGAAGCTATAGGAGTCAGAAATGGAGGAGAGTTGTGGTTCAAAAAGATTCCTTTTACCTTCAATGCTCAAAGGTATCTTTTACCTGGCATTATTCTAGACTGGAGCAAAGGAGTGCTCATTCAGAATTTCAGAGCAAAATGGGTGGAGCCCATCAAAGTCCTACAAAGCTACATTACCTATGAAGGGAGGTATGCTTTTGTATTCAAATATCATTTCAGGTTCTTACAACACCTGGCTGGTGAATCAAGGATGAGTCTCCCCTTCTTCTTGTTGAAGAGTTTGCAGAAGATGTCAAGCAGGATTAAAGAGCATCATGATCACACTTCACAGTCTATTTTCCATCATGGATTGATCAAGCTCATTATCAGCACTGCTCTGCAAAAAGAAGGAAAAACATGCGACTATTTCCTCTTTTGTTCTGGGTTCCAGATTAAGCAAGAAGAATAGTCTACCAAAAAGCATGTGGACAACGGACAAACCCTAATTAGAAAATTAGGGCTAAAATTAAAGTCTGAAGATAAAAAAGATGTGAAGATTCAGGAAGTGACAGAATCTGCAAAGGGAGAGTTTGAATCTCAGCAACCTTCAATTGACAGTAAGGGAAAGGGTTTGCTAGTTACTGAAAAAGAAACTCATCCTGTGCAAATTACAGCACCAGCAGAGGCACTTATAGATAAAAACCCAATTCTTGTCACAGAGGAGCTTCCAGCAAAAGAAGAAGATGCCAATTTCCAACAAAGAAGCCCAATTACTATTTTATCTGAAGATGAAGGATACCTGTTAGAAGGAGATGAATTGACTGTCAAGGCTGAAACTAGGGTTGGTACATACAGTAAATTCTCCAGTCAAGAAGATAAGACAGTGAGGCCAAAGAAAAACAAGATCAAGGTTAAAGCTATGGAGTTTGCCATAGTTAGACATCAAGGACGAATGTTGAAGATGCTGGGAGAGCTTGCCCCAGGTTGGAGGCCTAAGACAAGACCTAAAAATAAATTAAGGCTGAATATGAAAAAGCTGCTAAACCATAAGGTAAACATAAAATAAGTAACCATGCTTGATACTTCTTCTTCAAATGAAAAGATAGAGTCTAGCAAAGATGATCGCAAATGGAAGAAAGCATTAAAGTCAGCAGAAGAGTCCAGTCTCACCGAGACTAAACTATCAGCTGTATTTTTGGAATTAAGAGGTGAAATGTTGAAGGAACAATAGAGAAAGGAAACTGAAGTTTCTTATTCTGAAGACAAGCTTTTTATTGATGAAATTGCACCAACTGAAATAGTTAATCAGGAAAACCCTAGTGTTCATGGTGTATCTTTAGAGCTGCTGCCAGAGGATGAGGAAATTTTCAGAAAGTTAAATATCCCATGGTTGTCTAGTGAGCTATAGGATACCACAACAGGGAAGGATTTTGACTCAGAAAAGGAGAACCTGTAAAGAACCATCAAACAATATAAGCATCAAATGGAGTACATGCAAGAAACCAATGATGGTTTGATCTTGGATGAATAGAAAAGAGCTAGGAAGAAGGCCCGGGCTTTGGATGGAATGGCCTTATTGGCAGAAGCTGCCAAAGACCTTTGAGTATTATTAGTTAGGCAGTTACTTGTTATGTTTTTTGAGAAACACTTTATTTTGTAAATTGTAAATTTTTTATATTATCCCATCAATAAGTAGGTTAGAAGCAGTTAGGGTTTAAACCCTAACTGAATTTTTGAAAAACAGTATTTAGGAACAGGAGATAGAGAACAAAGGGTTCGATTTTTGGCTGGCTTAAGGAGGTATTTGACTTATTTATGAGCTAAGTACTTAACACTCATATGTATTTGATGAACAGAATTATGAAATATATGATCCATATTACCCTTCAGTATGTGTTTTGGCTTCATTTTTAGCTTGCTTAGCTACATGATTGATAAATTCATTACTAGTTTATGGTTTCTTTGCTTGTAATGCTTGTCAGTTGTGAATGAAATTCAAGATTATATTCTGTTGGTACATGGTGATTATATTATGCATCTATGTTCTTATTTATTTATGATTTAGTTCCTTCTTGGCTTATGAATGTATTCCCTTTAGTCACCAAACTTTATAACCAAGAAAACCTTTCAAAAACCCTAAAACCTAGTTTTGTTTGATTGAATATTTGAGATTGTGTTGGCTTGTTTCTTTGTGGCCTAGAAACAATTTCTGGCACAAATTTTTCTGCCAGGGAACAAAGTTGAAAACAAATTTTTCCCTAGGATACTTATCATTTCACTGGTTTTAGGAGGTGAACTTAAACCAACAGATCTTTAAGGATACTTTTCACAAAAGTTTGACACAGTGGCTTCTAGAGGGGTTGGAACTAGGAACAGACCTACTTCCCCATTGCAGTTGGGTGTTGCAGACCTTGAACAGATATTAAAGACAACAAGGAAAGTTAGAAGGTCTCAGTCTTTACCAGCCATGTGTGACCCTGAACAGTTGGGTGGCTCATCACATTCAGCTGTGCTAGAAGAAGAAGCTTCACCTTGGTTAAAGCCTATTATTCCTGATAGTAGTTTCCAATTTTTTACTAATCCTCAATCCTTCAGGAAAGCCAAAAATGCCTCTCCTAGTAAGATACCTCTTTTTCAGCTGAAATTAGGTAAAAATCCCTTTCAGCGAAGTTCCAGTCAAACCTCTTCATCACCAAAGTCAGTCAGTCCAAAAATGGCAGCCCAAAATCATCCCATAGACATGATGGACCAGATGGTTGCAGCCAGATATGCACCATTGGTTTTGCCCCATCCTTTAAATGCACTGCCTGGAGGTGACTATCAAAAATATCTACCTAGGTTTAATGGACAGGGGGAAACTATAGTTGAAGAACACTAGGAAGCTTTCCTTAGTTATGTTGATAACCAAAAAATTGAAGCCAAGGATGTATGGATGAGAATTTTTGCGCAGAGCCTTGATGGAGATGTAAGGAAATGTTTCAGAGAGTTTCCTGCTAACTCAATCACTATCATTGAAGAACTCCATGATCTCTTCATGAGACAATGGGGTGACACCAAAGACCATACATACTACATAACTGAGTTTGGAGATCTTACGAGGAAAAAGGATGAAACTATTGCAGACTTTTCAAAGAGGTTTAACAAGATGTATAGTAGAATTCCTGCAGAAATAAAGCCTACTGAAACTTCTGCTAAACTAACATATGCAAATGATTTCGATCACGAATTTTCCTTACTGCTGAGAGAAAGGAGACCTATTTCTTTACTAAATATGCAGGATGCAGCATTGGAGCTAGAATCTAATATACTGGCTTCAAATAGATTGAAGAAGGAAATAGCTCAACAAATTTATGACAGAAAAGGAAAGAAGGAAGCAGCTTCAGGAAGTTCTGCTTCTCATTCTGCTGAAGGGAAAATTGATGAAATGGCTAAGTTGTTGAAGATTATAACTACAAAATTGAACAAATTAGAGCTTGAGAAAAAATCCAGCAAGCCTGCTCCAGAAGGTGAACGAAATCCTAACAATCAGAATAAGTTCAGAAGGAAATTTGCTCCCCGTTTCATGCCTAGAGAATGAAGGAATAATGATATTCAGTAGGAAAGGAGAGAAGATGAGGACCAAAGAGTGCCACCACCTCTTCAGAACAATGTTGCTGATGAAGAAGAGGTTGAAGATGAGCTGATATTTGAAGATACTGACCAAGATATGAATCATTTTGGAGAAGGATTGGCTGGGGGTTTTGTCACTGAAGAAGAGTTTCTAACTGCAAAATGATATGATGCTGACATGTTTGAAACAAAATATGATCTAGGTATGGAAAAGACTGCTGAAACTACTGATGTCAGTCAAAATGAACTCAATAAGACTGTGAATCTAAGGTTGGGTCCAAAACAGGTGGTACAAATCCCAAAGAAGAAGGCAGTTGTCCCTACTAAGCAGTCATCTGATCCTGTGACAGAGAAAAAAAAAGTTTCAGAAAAACAAAAGAAGAACACAGAGGTTGAAGAGGTAAATAAAACTGTCCATAATTTCAGTTTGGAGAATGAATTAGGGAAGTTAAAGGTTCCTGTACCTTTAACTAAATTAATGAGAAATCCTTGATATAAATAGATAGCTCTTAAGATGATGAATTAAGCAAGCAATCAGTCTATTTCTGATACGGTAAATTTGCAAGAAGAAAATCCTAGGATTTTCATTGGATCAGCCTTGGCTGAAAAAAATGAAAATGAAGCAGGTGCTTCACCTCCATTCTACATCACCCTGATAGTCCATGAAAAAATGATACATAATTACTTGTTAGATTCAGGAGCATCACACAATTTAATGCCAAAGGCTGTTATGGAAGCTTTAGGTCTGAGTATCACCAAACCCTATCATGATCTGTATGCCTTTGATTCCCGAGCAGTGAAGTGTTTAGGGGTAATAAAGGACATGGTTGTTAGCCTGGCTCAGTTACCCATGAAAAGTGTGATCATGGATGTTGTGGTAGCTGATATTACACCGAATTTTGGGTTACTTCTCTCTAGGTATTGGGAAAAGAAGGTTGGTGGGACCTTACAAATGGATCTATCATATGCTACTATTCCTGTGTTTGGAGGAGAAAACAGAAGGTTATACAGAGAGCTTCAGTTTTCCTATATTGTGACAGATGACAAGAACCCTACCAACCACCCACTGTATGCTATTGATAAATACCTAGGTACTTGCATGTTACATTTTAGTGAGGAAGACAACACTGCTGGTTTATTACAGGTTGAAAAGGAACAGCCAGTAAAATGCAGCAGAGAACAAGAGGATGAGCTGTGGCAGTTATACTTTGATGGATCCTCTTGCAAAGAAGGTGCTGGAGCAGGGGTTCTTCTCATATCTCCTGGAGGTGAAATAGTAAAGCTGATGTATAAATTTGGAGTTTATTACTACAAACAACACTGCTGAGTATGAAGATTTGTTGTTAGGTTTGAAAGCTGCTAAAGATTTGGGCATTCAGCAGATTTCTGCATTTGGTGACTCTGAATTAGTTGTTCAGCAGGTGAAGAACAACTATCAAGTGAAGCAGGGTTTACTGAAAGTATATCGAAATGAGGTATGGGACATGATTGAAAATTATTTTGTAGCTTTTAACATCACCTATATTCCAAGAGATTATAATCAGATTGCAGATTCATTGGGCTTGGCTGCTACACACTTTAGAATCCCCAAGACCACTCAGTTGAGATTCCCCATTGAAATTAGGTACAGACCATCTGTACCTAATAATGTAAAGCAGTGGAGAGCGTTCGAAGATGACATAGAGATTAAAAGGTTTCTAGAGCTTACTCATGAGTTTTCTAATTCCCTGATTGATCAGGAGGAGGATGAAGAGGATGGACATGCAGAAGAGATTGCTGAAAATGAAATTGTTGGACACAAAATCATTGAATTAAAAAGTAACTTCATTCCAAATGGTTTGGTACCTTTGGAAAGGATTTTTTCGAAGGATGATACATTCTTAAAACCTATTGTACAGTCCTCGGAAGATAATGTGGTAGATTGTAACATTGGCTCAGTAGAACATCCTAGAATGGTCAAAATTTCTAAAGCACTTACAGCTGAACAAAGAAACAGGTATATTAAACTACTAAAAGAGCATGTAGATGTTTTGGCATGGTCTTATGAGGAGTTGAGAACTTATGACATAGGAATCATACAGCATAAAGTCCCTTTAAAACCAAATGTCAAACCTTTTCGTCAGAAATTAAAGACGATTAATCCAGCCTTGTTTCCCGTTATTGAAAAAGAAGTGAAGAAACTGTTGGATGCCAAGATCATAGTGCCGCTCAGGTATTCTTCATGGGTGGCTAATCTAGTTCCTGTTAGGAAAAAGAATGGAGAAATCAGGCTGTGTGTTAACTTCAGAAATCTGAACAGATCTTCATTAAAGGATAATTATCCTCTGCCTAAAATTGAGCAAATATTGCAGAAAGTAGTTGGAGCACAGAGGATCTCTATGGTTGATGGTTTCTCGGGGTACAATCAGATCTCTATGCATCCTGATGATAAGGAGAAGACAACTTTCACTACTCCTTGGGGAACTTTCATGTATGATAATATGCCCTTTGGTCTAATGAATGCTGGAGCCACCTTCCAGAGGGCTATGGATATTGCTTTTGTCGGAGAAAGGGACAAGTTTGTGGTAATCTACTTGGATGATATTACTATTTTCTCATAGTCAGATGATGAACATTTGAAGCATTTGAAGCAGACTTTCCTGAAATGTAGAAAATTTGGCTTGTCCTTGAATCGAAAGAAGTCACACTTTGCTATACAAGAATGTAAACTGCTTGGTCATTTAGTGTCTGCTGATGGTATAAGGATCGATCCTGAAAGGGTAAAAGCTATCATGAAAATAAGTTTATCGAGGAGTAAAATGGATGTTCAATCATTCATTGGTAAAATCAACTTTCTACGTTGGTTTATACCAAACTTTGTTGAGACTATCAAACATATCACAGTCATGTTGAAAAAGGATCAGGAAGTCAAGTGGACCATTGAGGCAAAGAATGCATTTGAGAAGATCAAAATGGCTCTTACTGAAGCTCCTGTATTAGTAAGCCCATATTTTACCAGATAATTTCTTACATTCTCATTTGCATAAGAGGATACAATAGCAGCTGCTTTGTTGTAGAAGAATAAAGAAGGATTGGAGCAACCTATTGCATTCTTCAACAAAACTCTCAGGCATTCTGAACTAAAATACAGTGTCTTGGAAAAATAGGCCTATGCTCTGGTAAAAGCTTTAAATTTTTTCAGAATATATGTTCTGCACTCTAAAGTTATTTCATTTGTGCCCAATGGTGCTATAAAAGATGTTTTAACATAGCCTGATAGTGAAGGAAAAAGAGGCAGGTGGATTGCTAAAATCATGGAGTATGATATAGATATCAGACCTACCAAACTTGTCAAGGGACAAGGTTTAGCCAAGTTGCTGGCTGAATCAAATTTTCAAGCTCTGGGATTGCATGTCATGGTTGAAGAATTAGCTCGGGACGAAGATCAAGCAATCTTAGAAAAAGAGAAGATCATGGACTATTATTTAGCATCCACATGGTATGTAGACATTGTGTATTTTCTGTTGTTTTTGAAATGTCCTGAGCATTTAGATAGAAAAGATGCTAGATATTTAAATCTTAGAGCTACTAAGTATTGTCTAGTAGAAGAGCAGTTATTCTGGAAGGACCCAAGTGGTATTCTACTCAGATGCTTGGATAAATATGAAATTAAAGGGGTGATTTCTGAATCTCGTGAGGGTGCTTGTGGAGGTCATAAGTATTGGAAGACAACATCATACATGGTTTTAAGAGCTGGATACTATTGGCCCTCTTTTTTTACTGATGTTTATCAGTAGGTAAGACCCTGTATCCCTTATCAGAAGTTTGCTGGAAAACAAAAATTGTTGTCATTGCTCCTAAAAGTGATTGCAGTAAGTGCTCCTTTCCAGCAATGGGGTCTGGATTTTATTGGGGAAATAAATCCATCTTCCTCAGGACAACACCGATGGATTCTAAATGCAACATATTTCTTTACCAAATGGGTGGAAGCCATCCCTACTAGGAATGCCACAGACAAAGTAATCATGGAATTTATTGAGGAGAATATCCTTAGTAGGTTTGGCTGTCCTCAGAAATTAGTAACAGGTAATGCCAAGGATTTTTGTGAAAAGAATTTTATCCTGCTGAAACATTCAACTCCTTATTATCCCCAAGGCAATGGTTTGGCTGAGTCCTCAAATAAAAACATCATTCAGAGCATCAGAAAGTTGCTCAAGCATAACAAGAGATCATGGGATTCAATGTTGAAATATGCACTGTGGGCTGATAGGATAACAGTCAAACAAGCAATTGGAACTTCTCCCTTCCAATTAGTTTATGGTACAGATGCAGTTTTTCCTGTTCAATTGGGAATCCCAGTAATGAGTTTCTTTAGAATTTCCAGGAAGAACCAAATGATATGCAGAGAAGGATTTATGAGATGATAGAGTTGCAGTAGAATAGGGAAAAGGTAGAAGAAAGGGCACAATTGTACAGATTGAAGATCAAAAGCAAGTTTGATAGGAACATCAAAGAAAACACTTTCTTAGTTGGTGATATGGTTTTGAGGTGGGATGCAA
This sequence comes from Pseudotsuga menziesii, assembly GCA_001517045.1. Lineage (NCBI taxonomy): Eukaryota > Viridiplantae > Streptophyta > Pinopsida > Pinales > Pinaceae > Pseudotsuga > Pseudotsuga menziesii. Next base: position 205,188 of record LPNX010776933.1, read on the forward strand.
GGAAAGAGAAAAAAGGGAAGCATGGTAAATTTGACAACCTCTGGCTTGGCCCTTTCCTAATGTCTAAGATTCTGGAAAATAAGACTTTTGTCCTGCAGTCTCTGGAAGGTGACGAATTGTCAATTCTAGTCAATGGACGATTCCTCAAGCATTTTTACAGTATTTGAGGAGATTTTCACTTTTCATTGTATATACCAGTGTGAGTGAAGCATAATAAAGACTCCATGACCTAATGGAAAGTTTGCAGACTAGTAGGTAGCAAAAAAGAAGGCACTGGTCTACAGGTTCTTTAAGCCTCGCAGGGAGGACTTCATCCCGCAGCTGGAGCCAGATGTTAAGTCATGAACTTGTCTTCTTCAATTCTATATGTTGCTTGTGATTTTTATTTTTAAGTTTGCTCATTTTCTTACTTTAGAAAATTTTTGGTTTTAAGTGAAATTTCGATTTTTGCTTTAGATTTTCATTAGGTTTGTTCTTCTTATGGTTTTGAAGGGTTTTATAGGACATTATGTGGATTAATTGGTTCACTAATAACACCATGATCAAATTTTAACACAAAACCTCATTCAAAATGGAATTAATGACTAAAAAAGCGCCAAATTTGGTTTTAAATTATTCTTGTAGTGCAACGGCCAAAATATTACACTATGGTGCTACAAGAATATCGTGGGCGCTAAAATTACTGATTTTTTAGCCAGATTCTCTCATGATTTCGATTTCTGGATGACTAATCACATGTGTAAAGGGTTTTGATATGTGTTTCATCAGAAATTATCATGCAAACAGGTGTGGTCTGTGACGTGAAGGAGATCGTGACGATCAATAGTTAAGGTTGGGTGAATGATGATAGATCTAGGAATGAGCCTAGATTGATGGGAAAGAAGTTCTCCACATATGCATTATGAAGCTGGAGGCGAAGTGGAGGGAAGACATCTGCTTAAAATCTGGAATTTGTAGTTACATAGGAAAATTAGGGCTTTCTCGTTGCCCCAGTTGGAAGCAAATTGAAGACCTGAAGACACATGGGCAGTTAAATTCAATAGTCATATACTCCAAGGATTAATTTTAAACATTCGCAATCGGACGAGAATGAGGTATTCCGCGTAAAATTGGTTGTGGCTACCAAATTGGGGGTTTTTCATTAAGGCTGGTTATGTTAAAAATGATTAAAGAAAGCCTTAATTAATGTTGTTAAAAAGCTCTCAACAATCAGATATCAGTCTTAAAGGTTTTATACTTTTTAGCAAGTAATAAATCGAAAAACAACTGTTACATTGAACAATTTCCCTGTTAAGACCAACAAGTATGGTAGGTTGAAGGTCTGTATTGTTTTGGTGACCAGAGTTCACAGATTTACTTGTTACCTGTAATTAATGCAATGAGTTAGCTGAGCATGTCAATTGCATGAAAACCTTATCTGAATATGTCCAGAGGCTGATTGGTTTGTGCTGAATGCAAGTTGAAGCGAAAATTTAGCACACATAAGTTTACTCTCATATCATCTCATTCCCTAGTTAAACAATCACAATTTGAATCTAAGAAGCAAGCAATTGAGAGCACTAATGCAGAGTCCCTATTGCAAAGAGATAGCTCATTAGTGACATTAAAAGGAGCTAAGGGTGCTATTTGCACAAAAACACAACACACAGATGTTTCCATGAATTCTAGAGATGGTCTAGCATCGAAATGAACATGTTGTATGTGAGTTCAGTTCAGCAATAGTCCGGTTACAGATTTTTGGCACTCTGTTAACCTAAATTACCCAGCCTGGTGCAAAACTTTTCCTGCATTGTTAATACAAACAGACTGTTAAAAACTAAGAGAAAACAACCAAGGAGAATCAAAGCAAGCTGACTGTCAAAACTATAGGAGCTTGAGGGGAAAAGGGCTGTTAGGTCATTAACAGGGCTTTAAAATTACACAGAATTCAGCCATTTGGAAAGAAAATGAAGACAAGTGGGAAGACCAATAGAGCTGAGCCTGCTGAGGTAAATTGGATTGATAAGTTTCCAGGTTGTGCAGAGCTTTTTGAAAATGTTGGATGGTTGGTTTTCTTTAAGAAGATGGATGGCTATAACACCGAGGTATTTCATAGATTTTCCCAATGTTATAACCAAGACATCGTATCATTTGATACCCTGAAGTTTAAGTTCACTGTGGAGTTGGTGGTTGAAGCTATAGGAGTCAGAAATGAAGGAGAGTTGTGGTTCAAAAAGGTGCCTTTTACCTTCAATGCTCAGAGGTATCTTTTACCTGGCATTATTCTAGACTAGAGCAAAGGAGTGCTCAGAGAAGAATGGGTGGAGCCCATCAAAGTCCATCAAAGTCCTCTTTTGGGACTTTGATGGGACTATTTCCTCTTTTGTTCTGGGTTCTAGATTAAGCAAGAAGAACAGCCTACCAAAAAGCATGTGGACAAAGGACAAACCCTAATTAGAAAATTAGGGCTAAAATTCAAGTCAGAAGATAAAAAAGATGTGAAGATTGAGGAAGTGACAGAATCTGCAAAGGGAGAGGATGAATTTCAGCAGCCTTCAATTGACAGTAAGGGAAAGGGTTTGCTGGTTACTGAAAAAGAAACTCATCCTTTGCAAATTACAGCACCAGCAGTGGCACTTATAGATAAAAAACCAATTCTTGTCATAGAGAAGCTTGCAGTAAAAGAAGAAGATGCCAATGTCCAACAAAGAATCCCAATTACTATTTTATCTGAATATGAAGGATACCTGTTAGAACGAGATGAATTGACTGTCAAGGTTGAAACTAGGGTTGGTACATACAGGAAATTCTCTAGTCAAGAAGATTAGATAGTGAGGCCAAAGAAAAATAAGATCAAGGTTAAAGCTATGGGGTTTTCCACAGTTAGACATCAAGGAAGAATTTTGAATATGTTGGGAGAGCTTGCCCAAGGTTGGAGGCCTAAGACAAGACCTAAAAAAAATTTAAGGCTGAATATGAAAAAGCTGCGAAACCCTAAGGTAAACATAAAATAAGTAACCATGCTTGATACCTCTTCTTCAGATAAAAATATAGAGTCTAGCAAAGATGAGTGCAAAGGAGAGAAAGCATTAAAGTCAACAGAAATGTCTAGTCTCACCAAGACTAAACTATCAGCTGTATTTTCGGAATTAAGAGGTGAAATGTTGAAGGAACAACAGAGAAAGGAAACTAAAGTTTCTTATTCTGAAGAAAATCTTTTGATTGATGAAATTGCACCAACTGAAATAGTTAATCAGGAAAACCCTAGTGTTCATGGTGTAACTTTAGAGTTGCTGCCAGAGGATGAGGACTTTTTCAGAAAGTTAAATATCCCATGGCTGCCTAGTGAGCTACAGGATACCAAAACAGGGAAGGATTTTGACTCAGAAAAGGAGAACCTGCAAAGAACCATCAAACAATATAAGCATCAAATGGAGTACATGCAAGAAATCAATGATGGTTTGATCCTAGTTGAACAGAAAAGAGCTAGGAAGAAGGCCCAGGATTTGGATGGAATAGCCTTATTGGCAGAAGCTGCCAAAGACCTTTGAGTATTATTAGTTAGGCAGTTACTTGTTATGTTTTTTGAGAAACACTTTATTTTGTTAATTGTAAATTTTTGATATTATCCCATCGATGAGTAGGTTAGAAACAGTCAGGGTTTAAACCCTAACTGAATTTTTGAAAAACAGTATTTAGGAAGAGGAGAAAGAGAACAAGGGGTTCGATTTTTGGCTGGCTTAAGGAGGTCTTTGACTTGTTTATGAGCTAAGTACTTAACTCTCATGTGTATTTGATGAACATAATTATGAAATATATGATCCATATTACCCTTCAGTATGTGATTTGGATTCATTTTTAGCTTGCTTAGCTGCATGATTGATAAATTCATTACTGGTTTATGGTTTCTTTGCTTGTAATGCTTGTCAGTTGTGAATGAACTTCAAGATTATATTCTGTTGGTACATGGTGATTAGATTATGCATCTCTGTTCTTATTTATTTATGATTTAGTTCCTGCTTGGCTTATGAATGTATTCCCTTCAGTCACCAAACTTTATAACCAAGAAAACCTTTCAAAAACCCTAAAACCTAGTTTTGTTTGATTGAATATTTGAGATTGTGTTGGCTTGTTTCTTTGTGGCCTGGAAACAATTTCTGGCACAAACAGTAGGCATGATACTATTTCATCAAAGTTTAAGTTCGCTTAGCTAGCACTACATATTGAAAAGAATAGGTTGTCCTAGGAATATGCTAAAGAACACAATAATGTAATATATTTATCTCCTTCATCCATTTTAATGCCCACAGAGGTTATCTGACTTACCAGAGTATTGTAGACATTCACATGCTTTGTTACAATGTCATTTTCATCCATTCTGAGGTGAAACAATTTGATTTGCAGAACAACTTGTTCACAAGGGATTTTGATTGATACATGTTAAAATTATAATCCTCCCTTGTCCAAATTGGTCAATTATGCCTAAATTAGGAGTATTTTCAGTCATTATTGAGTCACTAGTACCATTAGGTCCACATGGCCTAATTGGTGCACATGTACCAGTTACTAAAGTGTGGGGAGCACTAATTGAGGATAATTTCCACTGACTACACTTGCATGCATCAGTTTTGGTTCCTCCTAGACCAATCCAGGAGGAGCCACTGGGAGTGCCAGCACTAGGAGTTCCAGCACCAACCTCCTTCAGTTGAGTTCAGTTGGTGACTATTCAGGCCTAGCTATGATTTAGTTACAGTCAATTACATTCAGTTAGTTCCAGTCTTTTAATGACTACATGTGGGAAGGCACCTTTTCTCACCTACCACATCAGCTAGACTAGTTTAACTGATTCACAATGATTTAGCCATTGATTTAGACAACTAAAGTTAGCTAGTTAAGCTCTGATAGTGATTTAGACATGTCCAGTTGTCCTTGCAATTAGATTGAGTCAATCAATTCGAATTTCCTCTCATGTATTCGAATTGTTTGGTTATTAATACCAGTGTATTGCATTGTAATAATTATCCATTTTACTTTTTTTATTAATAAAAGCATTATATGGCCACAAACCATTTTTTGCAATGTTTCATATCATCTATGTGTAAATTGTTTTTGATATATATTTGTGAATTTTTTATTGGTTCATAGATCCATGTGAGCTCAATTTTTATATGGTATCACAACCTTGGCAGGACAAGGAACTTCTCCTTGTACATATTTCCTACCGGATCAAAAACAAATTGAGCAAAATTGCTCCTTCCAGCTCTGCACCAGAGGCAGAGAGTTTACCACATAATTCCTAGGAAAAGGAATTGTTGATCAATCTTTCTTGATTGACTAAGTCGAGTGTGAAGAAAACTCCAAAAGTGTAGGATGTCGACCTTACTTTGTCTTATTTTTTGTGATTTGAAGTTTGTTCAAAAATTTTCACTGCATTCTCTACAACAACATAATGGTCCCTTCTCTGGATCTTCTTACTCCTTTCAACTACCATCAATGGAAGGAGAAAATTGAGATACAATGTTTCTCCAAAGGACTCTACAGATTCACCATGGACTCAGAGGTAGATCTGAATCATGTTGTCGACAAAGAAAAATACTGGAATAAGCTTGATGAAGCATATGGATTTTTGTGCGTTTAAATTTCTAAGGATCTTCTCTTCCACATCACTTGATTGAATACTACAAAGGACATTTGGGACCAACTTACTCCTCTATTTGATAAGCAAGATGACTTGATAATCTATCATCTAGAGAATGAGATGATATCTCTAGACCTGGGAAACTTCAAAATAATGAATGACTTCTTCACCAAATTCAACCTCCTAGTGCTCCAATTGAAGCAGTGTAAAGTTGAGAAGGAATATGATCATCTCATCCTTTCCATCCTTTCAAAACATGGGAAATATTACTCTGTTTTTGTGTCCACATTTCATACCGGGAAGCTCATAACCCTGAATTGGAAGATGCTAACCCTCAATTCCTTCATTGAGTCTCTCACCAATGAGCATGACAAGCTTGTCCAAATGAAAATCATTAGATCGTCCAAAGATCAAGCCTTGTTTGCTAGAGGAACTAAATTTATGGATGGAAAGGGAAAGAAGAAGACAAATATTGAGCCTCCTAAGGAGAAGGAGCAGTCAAATTAGTCCTCAGGTTCGAGGAGAAACAAGAAGAAGGGAAAAGAAAGGGTCCTTTGTTCTTACTATGTAAGGGGATTTCATCTAGAAATATGCTATATGAGGAGAACAATTGATCAAATGGATCTTCTCCTAGATAAAAATAACATCACTCGACTAGCTAGCGGAAGAAAGGTTGACTATGAAGAAAATATTGAATATCATGATGAGAGATGCCATGCACTGAAGGCTAGTTGTTCAAAAACACATGATTTCCTCATTGATTCAGGAGCTTCCAATCATATGGTTGCATCCAGAGAATCATTTTCTTCATTACAGTCTATTGATGGTACTAGCATTCACATGGGTGATGATAGTCAAATTCAAGCTGAAGGGAAGGGTTCTATCAAGTTGAAGTATAGAAAGTTCAATGATGTACTTTATGTCCCTCCTTAGTTGGAAATTGATTATCTGTATACTAGATGAATCACATTGGCTCAACAAAGCAAGTGATATTTGGTCCTGACTTAGTGGAGATCATAGATATCTCTACTGGGAACATTATAGCAAAGGGTGCTTCAAATCATGCCTCCAAGGCATATGAATTCTCACTCTTTCTTCCATTTTTAGAACCAGTGCACTCTCAATTACCACTTGAAACGGGAGGTAAAAAACATTCTATGTACTCCTTTTGCACATGATAAAGTTTCCATTTGTCTTTCAGAATCTGAAGCAAAAGACTCAATTGTATCAGTTTATGATATTGAAGATGAAGTTCACAGTGATTTAGATCCAATATCAGTCCCTACTCCCAATCCTAAGTCCAAATTGAAACAAAAGGCTATTGGGGCAGCTGGGAAGATGACTGGAAATCCATTTGACATAAAGAAGACAATAAATCAGTTTCAGAAAGATAACCTTGTGTTATGTCAAGCAAGATAAATACCTTCAGAGAGATGCAACAAACTCTCTGTGAGATGCTACATGACAAGGTATGATCAAGTACACTACTCTCAGAATAACATAGTGGATCATATCCCTCTACCTCCAAAAGGAGACAAGTTTACATTCCTCCTTCCTTCCATCATCATTTTGGAAGAAGATGGAGAAGTCTACTTGCCAAGACCCAGGATACATGTGCATAGAAGAACAAGCATGTTGATTTTCTACACCACAGAGAGGAAGGCTACAACACCATTTTCTCAAGTTTTTTAGCTTGAATCCTAATTTTACCTGCTTAGTTTGAGGGGGGGTATTTTTCCCATGAGGTTTTTCCTAGTTTCCATGTTTTTATTAAGTAGTTACTTGTGCATTTTAGTTGTAATGGATGACCTATAGTCTTAGGTACCAGGTCCCATAATTTTCCAAGTTAACATTTAGGGGGGGTGTTAGGATTATAATCCTCCCTTGTCCAAATTGGTCAATTATGCCTAAATTAGGAGTTTTTTCAATCATTATTGAGTCACTAGTACCATTGGGTCCACATGGCCTAATTGGGACACATGTACCAGTTACTAAAGTGTGGGGAACACTAATTGATGCTAACTACCACTAACTTCACTTTCATGCATTAGTTTAGGCACCTCCTAGACCAATCCATACAATCTAGGAGCCACTAGGAGTGTCGCCACCAACCTCCTTCAATTGAGTTTAGTTGGTGACTAGTCAGGCCTAGCCATGAGTCAGTTACATTAAGTTACAATGAGTTACATTTAGTTAGCACTATTATTTGCATGGTTGCATGTGAGAAAGTGCCTTTTCTCACGTACCATATCAGTTAGACTAGTTTAACTAATTCCCACTGATTGAGCCACTGATTTAGACAACTGGAGTTAGCTAGTTAAGATTTGATAGTTATTTCAACATGTCATGTTGTCCATGCAGTTAGATTGAGTCAATCAATTTGAATTTCCTCTCATGTATTCGAATTGTCTGGTTATTAATACCAGTGTATTGCATTATAATAATTATCCATTTTACCTTTTTATTAATGAAAGCATTATACAGCTACAATTTTTTTTGAACTGTTTCATATCAATTTTGTGTAAATTGTTTGTGAGATCTATTTGTGAGTTTTGTCTTAATTCATAGATACTTGTGAGCTCAATTTTTATAATACAAAATCCCAAAATTTCCCCAAATATTTACCACACTATCTTCATCAGATACATTCAATAACGTAGATTATGATAAGAAAAATCACACTCACTCCTCTACCTTATTTCTAATTTATCCTAATCATCTTGTGACATTCCAGTGGGTTTTGTACCTGGATCCACAACAATCCATTGTTCCTAATCTACAAGATGATCCTCCATTTTGAGCTTCCATAGCTCAAACTTCTAGAAATTGAATTTCTTGATATCAATTCTTGAACTGGTCTCCATTCTCTTTCAATGCAAAAATAAACGCTACAAAGATCCCACTGAACCCAGGTTTATCATAGACCCAATCTATGAACCTCGTCGAACCCTTAGGAAAAAAGGAACCCACTTGATTCTAATAATCGATCTCTCATACCACATGTATGTTTTAAACATGTGTAGAGAAGGAAATCATACAGATTCTTTTAAGCAAAATAGATATCACACCACGACATTCACACATAAACACAAATATTTACCCTAGAAACCCTTAACTGAGAAAACTAGCAAACCTTGGAGCCACACCTCATATTATCTAATTATGTCTATGAATTCCTCACAATAGAAGATATAGCTATTCAGTAGCATCCAAGAACCTAATCCATTAATCTGGATTAGAAAATAGACTCCAATCCCTTTATTGGTATTAAATTACATATTTTTTGAAATTCCCAAAAATATCTAAGAACAATCCTTAGCTAGGATTAAATTACAGTCTTCTTTATTACAAGATTCCAAAGATGATAATCTTTCATACCATCTTTATAGCCAATAAAGATACATTTTTCATCTTTGTTATCCAACTTGCTCATTTTCTCCTTTGGAACATGTACATACACATCACAACCAAAAACTTTCATATGCTTAATAGAGGGTGTCTTACCATTCCATATTTCTTGTGGAGTGTTTTCAACCAATTCTGATGTGGGTGACCAATTTACCAAGCAACATGTTGTCTACACTACCTTTTCCCCAAAATTATTTTCCTATCCCAAAACTATTTAGCATCCTCCTTTCCTTTTCCATCAGCATTCTATTCATCCTTTTGACAACTACATTATGTTTAGGTGTGTATGGAGTAGTTTTCTTCCTTGATTTACCACACTTACAAAATTTATCGAATTCATTCATGCTGAACACTCTACCATTATATGTCCTCAACACCTTTATTTTCTTTTATGTTTGGTTCTTTACAAGAGCCTTAAATTATTTAAACTTAGAAAATACTTAATATTTTTTTCGAAGGAAATTAATCCATGTGTTCCTTGAGAAATCAACTATAAATGAAACATAATACACATATATATCTAATGATTCAATAGGAACAGGTCCAAACACATCACTGTCTACTAATTCTAAAATTCCCTTTTCCATTGTAGCACCAGATAGAAATATTACTCTATTATGTTATCCATATATGCAATGTTCACAGAAATAAAAATCCAAAGTGCAATCATTCATACCTTCAACCATACCTTTACCTTGTAATGTTAGAAGGCCCTTTTCTCCTATACACCCCAATCTTTAATACCATAGCATCGTCTTTCCTCCTGCTGCAGTTAGGGTATTGTCATCTTTACCTCCTTCCTCAGGCACACCTCTCCCCCCCCCCCACACACACATGAAAAGAATATAACATTTACCCAACACATTATAATAGCCAAAAAATCTAGTTAAACTCTTAATTAACATGAACTAGACATCAACTGCAGAGGATATGAAATATCCACACACATACAAAGTTGTAGTACATCATCCACCCCATATTTCAAACTTATGAACCTCTAGGTTCAAAAGAATCCAGTTCAGTAAGTCAAACGATTTCCTCTTTAGTGATCCAGGTGTTGTTGGAGTCTGATAGTTCGTACTATTTTACCAAGCATAATTTATAATTTTTTGATCTTGCGGAAGTTATCATGGTGTCTACCACTTTCCCAATGTGCTCTCTCTTATTTTGTGGTAATTTCCAGTTCCTTTCCTCAAGCACATCTTCTAGAATTTATTCACCACCTACATGATAAGGATATACATTTTCCACATTAAAGATGGGACTGATGTCAAATTCCTCATGCAAGTCTACTAGATATGCATTTTCATTGTTTTTTTTAGTACTTTGCATGAACCAACCTTCTTTGGTTTTAATTTACGATAAGTTACTATAGATAATCTCTCCCTTGATATGTACACCATGACTTATTCACCCACCTTTTAAACCTTTTTTCTTCGATGCAAATATGCTTTCTGCTTGTACATCTTATTCATATTATTCATTTTAGGGTTGTTATTATCTTTCATATCATGCATATGCTTCATGAAATCCTTTGTTTTTTTACTAACTTGTCTTTCCTCAAGAAGGTCAATTAGGTCCACTATTCCCTTTGGGTTGTCTCCAAAGAAAATATGGAAACGGGACTTACCTGTAGACCTTTTGATGTTGGAATTTAAATAATATTCATCATGTTCTAGGACCAGGTCCCATTGCCTTGGAATTTCTCCAATTAATCTTTGAAGCAAATTGCCCAAACTTTTGTTCACTTCCTATGTTTTCCCATACGTTTGAGGATGATAGTCTCAAATATCTTGTAATTTTCCATCAAGTTTCCTCCATAATGTTCTACAAAAGTCGCCAAGAAATTTTGTATCTCAATCACTTGTGATTGAATTGGGAATTCCATGTAAGCACACTATCTCTTTAAAGAACAATTTCACCACCTTGCTTGCATCAAATTTTTTTCTTGCACAGTATGAAATGGGCCATTTTGGAGAATTGGTCCACTACTACGAAAACAAAGTCATTACCTCTTCGAGAATGAGGTACCCCCATGATAAATTCCATGGAAATGGCCATCCATGGGCCTTCTGACATTAGAAAAGGTTTATATAATCCCATGTTATGATACCCACCTTTAGTCATTTGATAAATTTTTCATGAATAAATAAATTTATTCACATTCTGTCATATCAAGAAAAAATAACTTTTTACATACCAACATGTATATTTAGTCCCTACCAAAATGGCCACCCAAAGCATTTGATCTGTTTCTCTATAATCATTTTCTCTCTCCTTTATCCCATGGGAATATAGAGTTGGATATATTTAAACAAAAATCCATCAACTAACAAATATTATCCAAAATATCCCTACCTGTGTTTCCTGGGTTTTTGAGAGCCCTAGTAGTTTGGATAAAATAGGGGTCAACAATATATTTCTCCTTCATTTCTTCAAACCCTACAATCTCATTGGTGATAGTTGTAAGTAGGCAGTCTCTCCTACTGAAACTATCAACAATGGAATTTTTTTCCCACTTATATGTTGTACTAAAAATGTATAACTCTATAGAAACGAGGCCCATTTAGCATGATTATGGGATAGCTTAGCCAGAGAATTTATTTATTTAAGCACTTGATTTTCAATTAATAGGATATTTCACTATACAAAAGGTGGTGTCTCCATTGATTCAATGTTTCAACAATAACATAAATATCTTTATCATAAGTTCCATACTTTTTCTTTACGTCATTTAGATTTTCACTAAAAATGGAAATAGGTCATCCTTCTTGACTTAATAATCCTCCAATCACCACTTTCAAAGCATCACACTCAATGGTAAGCACAATTTTAAAGTATAATAGGGTTAGGATTGAGGCCTCAATCACTTTATTTTTGCGATGCTCAAAAATTATTTTAGCTACTCTAGTCCATGAAAGGGAATTCCCCCTTGTACAATTAGTTAGGGGAGTACTCACCTCGGTGAAATTTCTAATAATATTTTTATTATTTATGCTATCTCATATTGTGACATTCGTTTTGGCTAGGTTACATTGATTATTATGTCGCATTGAATTTGGTTGGAAATGGATTTCTATGGTTGACCATAAATAATTCACGTTGACATATTCATCTTAGTTGAGTTGTTTCTAATCACTATGTTCTTCCATCAATATTTTGCTGTACAACATTTGTTAACTTGAGTTATGTCACATTGAGTTAATTTGACTATGGTTGTCCATAGTTGTGTATGGTTGACTAAGGTTAAATGTCACAAATATAAATTATCACTAAGTTACTATATAATCCAATCGACCACATTAACATTTTAAAATTTTCAACCCTGATCAAACATTAATAATAACGAGCCATTGTCAAACATAGTCAAACACCCTTGAACATTAATAAATTATGTATTTGACTCATTGAATCGTTAACTTTGCTACTTAGCCATCCCATCGTAGAAATGCATAATCATATCAAGGATTGTTGTCAAACATGGTCAAATGAAATGATGTGAACCATGAAAATACAGAATTAAACATGATAAACCATATAAAACCATGGTTAAACAAAAAAAAACATGGTCAACAAAATTCAATCAAACTCAAAATGACATAACCCTTATTATGGGTGAATGTGATTGACCTAGATGACCATAGTTGACCATGATTAGAAATGGTTTACTACGGTTTCCCATGATTGGAAATGGTTTACTACGGTTGACCTTGTTTAATAGTGATCATTTACTTAATTATGCATTTCAACCATAAAAAATATAAGCAACAAATTCGATGGTTGGCCTTGGTGTTTTGTGTCCAATAGTTGAATGCATAATTGACTTACACTTGAGTAATCTTGACTATTGTTGGCTATAGTTTTCCATATTTGAATATGGTTAACCATGTTAATATTTCAAGTTACAACATTCTTCTTGATTAAGTTATGTTGAATTGTTATCTCACCAATGGTTATGTTGCATTACAACATTCATTAAGGTTTCTCTCGCACTAAGTTTAGTTACTTTGGTTAGCATTGTTGTCTATAGTTTACCAAAGACAATCTCACATTGTGACATTCATATTAGTTGAGATATGTTGTTATACAATATTAGTTTGATTAGGCCTAACAGTTTAGAACACGTGTTCCATCCTAGGAGGTCATAGGTACAAATCTAGAGTGGGGTAGGGTATGTACACCTTTGTAAATTTTAGTAGTTACATCGTTGCACAAAGGGGATCCCATGTCCCACAAAAAAGGGATCTCATACACCAAATCGGTGTTTGAATCGACTCTGACCTTGAAAATAGATTATTATTATTATTATTAGATATTTTCAAAACCTTAACAATCTCTTGAAAGGATAACGAACTAAAGCTTAGTCTCCTTCGACACCAATAAGATTCTATTCTAGTAAGGGTGACTTGAGTTTTGTTTGAGAATTCAAGAAGTTATGATCGATTTTGTTTTCGTATCATACCATGCTTATATATTGCGATTGTATAACAACTATAAACCTAAGATGAGAAGATCTTGTAGTGTAATGTATCTGGAACAAAATTGTTCAATACATTAAAAGATGTATGTGATAAAAAATGGTAAGTATTAGGGATGAAAAGGTCTTGCATTTTATTGCAAGTGAAAAAAAAGGTATAGCATACATATAGAAAACATTCCATTTATTGAAAATTAGACATGCAAATAACTCTCATTCATTACAACTAACTCGTGCTTGATGCAAAAATATGTGAAGGTTGATGGTTATTAACTAGACTCGTTACCACATATTACCATAATTTAATCGGTTTACTATTTATTATACTATTTACTACGATGAATAACTTCTTAGATGTTTGGAGATCGATCTCCATCCTTAAAAAAATGGAGAACATAACACCACCTATTAACATAATAGAAATAATTATGTTAATGAAATATTGTGTCATTGTGCCAAGAGGCACTTTCTATAGCCCGATACGAGGGTGGAGTGTAATTCCATGTTCAACTCAGAGTTGAAAAGTAGCATTTTAATAAAATAGTAAACTATAAACTATATATATGTTTACATTGTCTGTGCTAACCTAAATTTGAAAGATAAAGAAATATATTGCAATTAATTAAAATAAAATAAAATAAATAATGTGACTTTTATACAACTTGGGAACTGAGCCATCATTAAACAACAATTTACATATGAGGGATTTGACTACATACTAGATATTTACATGCTAAACTAGTATAGATCCATATAAACTCTGAATCTACAAAGCAGTGAGAAGGATCAAATCGCTTGAGTTGCAAACAAGGACCAAATCCCTTGAGCAGCAAAATTTTCCTCAAGAGATCAAATCCCTCTACGCTTTTAAAATGGTTTGCATCTCAAGGAATTTGATCTCTCTATACATTTATTACATCTAACGAAGGATCTATATTGATGGCTATAATAATATTGCACAACTGTTTAATTTGCTTGTTAAGATCATCATATCTATGACGAGTAGTTGGAAATGGATTATTTTCTAAAACAAATTATCTGAAGATGCAAAGAAGAGAATTGTTTGTTTAATCACTTGGTAGGGTCATGATGGATTTGTAAGTAGTTCATAGCATTTGGAAATGGATTAATTTGTGAACAAATTTAGTTGAAGGAGGAAAGTAGACGATTGGGAGCGGTCGCATGCTTCACTCACTCATTTTTATTATGTATATTCATATCTCCTAAGAAGATAAAATTCCATTAATTCCAACTATAAACACAGGGTCATAGTCAATACCCCCCCTACGCTCCCTCCTCCCCCCCACCAAAAGAAAAAAAAAAAATTTTATATTATTTCGCACAAATCCATGAAAAAATATTCTACTTATCATATTTATTCACCCTTCATTGTTTTCATAGCTAGTATTGCATTTATTTATTTAGTCTACTTTTTGGACCCCACATTGCTTTGATATCATTTCATTTATTTCATATTTTTAATTTAACCCTAATTCATGAACAATTTTATCCCCTTCATCTTTAATTTTATCCCTTCTGCCTAGGTATATTAATTTCCATTTCCTTTATTTTAACCCTATCTTCCCTATTGGCCCTAGGAAAACATAGGCGGAATTTGCCCATAATTCTTCTTGGGAACATGAAGATTCTGGTCACACAAAGAGAGAAGTTGCGACGGAGGAAGAGAAGTTCTGAGGAGAAAAACCACAAACAAAGGAACCACGATAGAAGAAGATTACATCGGGTGAAAAGGACAAATCGATGATCGTGGGAAAGAAGTCAGTTAGAATAACGCATGCTTTGGGAATAAAGAATATTTGTATTTTTCGGTGGATAGTGCCTACTATTAGTATAACTGAATGTATGAGAATAGGAGTGATAGTTTGTCGTCTAAAAGAATAGATTCAGTTGATTACAACATGTAAACTCCTATAAAAGAGAGAACCCAAGATATGTGTGGGTTTCTCTCTAGTTTTCTCTAGGTTGGTCTATCTATCTTTGCGTATGTATTGGTCTCTATCGACTCTTGTATTAGAGTCAAAGATTTGAAGGGATGTAGGGAAGAGAGTCGATCCAGGCTATGTGTAGATCGACAATAGGATGAAGGAGAGAAAACTTCAGAGATATAAGACTAGAGATCATGAGAAGAGAGAAGTTGTAGAGACTGTAGACAAGATCTAGAAGAGAGTTTGCAAATTGTATGCATAGACAAAAGGAGCCATACATTTCTCATGCCAGATGAAGAGCGCCTTTTTGTTTTTTCATAGATGGTTTTCCAATTTAAATACTGTCTCAATGTGTATTTGATGGATATGTCTATGTTGAATGAATGAATGATGTGAATATGTAGGTCTTGATAGATTGACTAGTATTTGCTTATGAATATGTTTTGATATGCATATGCCACACTATTGATAGAGATTTGTATTAACTATTGTAATATTTGTTGACAGACAAGTAGATTAATATCTTGATGAACATAATAAGAATAGGAAATATACCCCCCCGCTTCGGTTGAACGAGTTGGTAAGGAACCATAAGAGAATAAATCCTTACCCAACTGCATAAAACTGGTTCTGGAAGTTACCCATAGAGATATATCGGGTGAGACTGCATCTGCGTCATAGGTGCTACTGACTGAGCCATTCTCTTTCGGGTTGATATCTTCGGATTTGTTGACGGACAAACAAGGGTGTAAACCTGGGTCGAAGGGAGAAACGCCAAAAAATGGTTTCATTGTCAATACCTTGAATAATTTTGGTGAGGGATATGTTTTGGTAACTAACGAAGACAAAAATTCAAGAGTGGGCAGATTTTAAAGCATTATAGTTTGCACGAGAAGAAAGTGAAGGATTACTATTGAATCCAACAAAGTGGTTAGAGGGTACATTTATATTGATATTCATGAGATATTATTCTATGAGTATCCTATTTTCTTGTATGAGTGGCTGTTGAAACTAGCAACCCAACGAAAAAATTTACAAGAAACACAATCGACATAAGGAAATCCCCAGCTGATTCAACGACTGAAGTGTATTAGCAACCCTGTATCTAGGGATGTAGAATTTTGGATAGATAGTATTTTGGAGGGATACATCACTTATTTTTTTGTTGACACAATAACATCGTATAGTGAGGTGGAAAGAAAAAATTTCCAAGGACCTAGAGGAAGGTACCTGACATATTTAAAATTTTGGATAAAGATGCTTGTATGTGAAAAAGGGATCCTGAGAATGGAGTACAACAAGTAAATAACTGTGTGTATAGACCTAGGTTATGTCACAAGATAAGTATAAGAAAAATGTAGTAGAGTAAGATGAGATGTTCCCTAGTGATAGTGAAACTGAACTAGAAGGTTGACGTCTAAGAAGTGGAAGAATATTTCAGTCAGTAAAGAGAAGAAGGACTGTGACTAGAAGAGGAGGTTGCAATACGACCACAGGAGAACACTACGAGTTGACGTCGCACTTTGACGGAGGCTCATGAAATGAGGAAGATGAATAAAAACCTATATATGAAAGATAAGAAGAAGAAGAAGAAGAAGAAGAAGCCCCAAATCCATAGTACGAGTATGGAACACCTACGACCCTGTGTACATCTCCAGAGGTAATATCTAGAAACTCATCTCCTAGTGGGTTTGTCAATACCAGTAATAATAACCGTGGAAATAGTAGACAAGGGAGTCCCACTAGCCAAGATGTGTATCCATCGGTTCCAAGGACCAATATAATGGTTGGGAATGATATTAAGTTTTCGATATTCAATGGAAATGGGTTAGAAGACCTAAATAAACATTGGTTTCTCTGCAAATCCATTTGGACTATGAGACATGTCCAAGATGAAGCCATCAAGAAGGCTCAAACGATCACAACCCTTAGGGGTCGTGCACTGGATTGGTACATGAATATCTCTATGGTTTCGATATGAGTCGCATAGAAAACACTCGACCAACTTCAAGCGGGATTAATACATTAATTCAGAAAGCCCAAATATGAATCACAATATATCATAGAGATTAAAGAGATTAAGAAATTGTCTACGAAATCTATTTTTGATTTCGACCAGAGATTTAAGACGTTGATGGCTAAAGTAAGTTTCCAGATGTCATACATACAACACAAAGAATGGTTCATTGCATCATTGTTACCCCATATTTAAATTCCCCTAATGCAATAAAATATTGGGTCACATACTGAAGCTCTAGAGTTAGCCATGAAGTTGGAGTCCTCACTTGTATGAGAGACTGGTGTACGGATGATGCAAATTCAATCACAACTAGCCAACCTTACGCTGCAACTTGAGGACATTGAAAAATGGAAAGATATCCAAGAAGAAATGTGGTGTACCGGATGTAGAATAGAGGGACACCATAGGATAACTTCCCAACACTGATGAATTATGTCGCATCAAGAGCGTTGAACCCGAAAAATACACAAGGGATTCCTTGGTGTAAAATATTCCAGACTAGAGGCCATTGTTCAGAATAATGTTTGTACTTACAGAAGATTGTAAGTGCACCGACTAGTTTATATTGTAAATTTTGTAAATCAGTAGTCCACTATGAGAAAGGTTGCAGAGCATTTCAGCTGCTACAAGAGAAAATATTTGACACCTACCTAATTAAGAATGAAGAGAAGATGAAAGCTAAGAGAGATTAAGCTCAATACCCACAAGATCAGTATCCTCAACCATAGTATCCTTAGAATCAGTGTCTATAGTATTAATACCCTCAAAAAAGGAGGGGTGGAAATTTTAGAGGACAAGGACAAAGAGGACGATTTGGTCATGGAAGAGTCCAAATTATATGTTATAATTGTAGGTAGGCATGAGATTTTTACAAGGAATATGAGAGTCCTACAAAAACATTTTAATATTGCAAATATTTTGATCATACCATCGAACAATGTTCATAGTTGATTGCGAAGTGGCATGCTAGAAATGTGGGAAATCCAAACCCTATGCAAAATCCCTACCTGGACCCCAACCAGAATATCCAGAATATCTATGCTGAGCCGAGGGAATCACATATTCTATTGTAACAAGTGTATATGATGCGACTAGAGAAAACCAAGAAACACAGTGTGAACAACAGCATGTGCGACAAGCAACACAAAGGAAAGTGTCATTTGGCATCCAAAAAGAGAAGGAGGCATTCTTGGACACATGACCACAATTCGTTGAAAAGAATCAAATGTCAATATTTTCTCCTACACTACCTAAAATACCAATAGTAGGAATTCCTAGGAGGTTTGACCAGTTGTTTCGAAAGAAACCGAAGGGAAAGGTTAGTAAGCTTAAATTATTTTTTAAAAGTTTTTTATCACTAATACAAGATAAAAATGTTGTTGCGTAATTGACCGCTCTAATAGAAGAACCTCAAGAAGATGTGCGACCAAACAAAAGGGTCAACCATGTGGGAAAATGATTAAAGATTGGTCAAGAGTTAAGGATGACTTCCCAAAGTGGAGATTACGATATGGATTATATTATTCTATATTTGGGCTATGGTGTCAATATTTTGACAAGACAAACTTGCGAGAACATGGGAAAACCATGAATTTCATGGTATCCTATTCAACTCAGATTAGCAAATGAGTCGAAATTCCTCCCTATCAGGCGATTGAATCATGTTCCTGTCGAGGTAAAAGGCTTTAGAACATATGTTGATTTTGAAGTAATCGACATTGTCGATGAAACAAATCTATATCCTCCACTTTTGGGGATTTACTGGGAAAATTATAATCATAACATCATCAATTTTAAGAAAATAATCTTAACTTTTGAAGATTCAGAGCTAAGGGTGGTCTCACCAATTGATCCACTAGAATATCATAGATACATCGAGCCAATAAATAGTGAAAGAAAATGCAATTATCTAGACCATATTTATAACATCACGTATGTGAGGGATGATTATGTCAATCCAATGCTTAACATAAAGCTTAATTGGCGTAGTATTAGTTCTTGTACATCAGATTCTGGTGAAGCATTGGAAAACTGTCAAAATCAGATGCATGAGTATCCATGAGAAGATTTGCAAGAATTACATGATCTGTGCAATGGGTAGGAATCAAGGTAAGTGATATACCCACATATGAAATTTTAACTAACCTTGCATCTTTTCTTACAAAATTTGAAGAAAAAGTCATAGAAAATCATTGCTTTCCCACCCTAGACTTTGGATTGAAAGATACACCCTCCAGTTGGTGGGTCACATATAAACAATCTATCTTGTAATGGCCACAATTCTATGGTTGATGGAGATAAGATTCATACAACGGATTAGCTATACTGGTAAAAAATATATAGGATTAAGCAATCATTCTAAGAATCTCAAGTATTATCGTACGATATGGGAGGCATGTCCGTGACATGAATGGGTCCATCATTTCATACACACATTATACATGATACCAAGGACTCGGTATACATAACTTGAACTGAGATGAGGGATTGTTGAATGGGATGAACTAGCTATTAGATTCACACACACATTTGAGTTTTCCAATAATCATCCTTCGATTTATGATGCATTATAAGTAATCAAGTCAAATACATTTTAAGATATCCCTATCGTAATGACAAACTTCAATCATAGTAGCAAAACAATCCAACATTGGACAGAATGTTATAATGTGATGGGAGAACCTGA
Source organism: Pseudotsuga menziesii (assembly GCA_001517045.1). NCBI lineage: Eukaryota > Viridiplantae > Streptophyta > Pinopsida > Pinales > Pinaceae > Pseudotsuga > Pseudotsuga menziesii. The sequence goes on from LPNX010776933.1 coordinate 225,342, forward strand.
CGATGATGACCCACTTGAAATAAACATACCAGATTCCAAAGGTACGCGTGGAATGGAAGGAGTTTGTATTTCCAGTGATCAGTTTTTTAAATCCCCTAAAATTCAAGAAAATCAACATTTGCTCACTTGAGAATCCAAAATTTTCCAATATTGGAGATTACTTGAATGAATAAACTATCGGGAAAATTATAGACCTATTGCATGAGTTTTAGCATTTGTTCTCGACGAAATTCTCATAAATGAAAGGGATTGTTAGAGACCTTGGAGAAATGAAAATACCATTAAATGCCAAAGAAAAAACTATAAAGGAGTTACCATACCAACTGAATCCACAGTATAAAGAAAAGGTCAAGAAAAAAATGGACCGAATATTGGATGTAGGTATTATAGAACCTATTGAAGGATCTAAATGGATCAGTCTGATAGTAGTACAAGACAAGAAAGCTACTAGCAAAGTAAGGATTTGCATCAACCTAAGGAAATTGAGCGATGCTTGTTTACATGACCCATCCCAAACTCCATTTACAGATGAGGTATTAGAAAGTGTTGGGGGCCAAGAAGTTTAATCTTTCATTGATGGATTCTCTAGATACCGTGAGATTAGAATCACAAATGAAGATCGACACAAGACAACCTTTGTGACGGAGTGCAGTTGTTTCCAATACATGGTAATTCTATTTGTACTTAAGAATGTTCCTTCTATCTTTTACGAAATAGTGTTGATGTAATTGTAACTTCGAAATGTATTCACTTGTATTTCTTATGTATTGTAACCCGATGTTTATTCTGATATGTATTTGTAATATACTTGAGTCATGTCATGCCCCGATGTTCCTATCGGGAAGTTTCTATAATGTAAACAACTCATGTCAAGTCAAGGTGGGTAACCCTCCTATTGTCTAAGGGTTAAAGTCCCCGTAGTTCCGGGGAAGTAGGGTTATTAGATTCTCTTAGAGAGGTCGGCCCTAGTACAGTTTAGTCAAGTCAAGAATTAGTATAAATAGAGCGCTATCCTCTCTATTTATCACACACTCATCCACACTCAGTTTTAGTGCATAGCTGAGGAAGAGAAAGACACTGGGGCAAGGAAGAAAGAGGTTACTGTTGTTGGGAGATCCTCTTATTGTTTTTTGGGTTTCACTTTGGTGCTGATTCTATATTTTAGAAAGTTGCATGGTTTTATCCATTTATGGTTTCCCCGAGGAAAAACACTATGTTCATTATCTCTTGTGTTTGATTGCTATGCTTGTTGTTCTCTCAGTTAAAGATCCTAATGTTATGCTAGCTTAATGTTAAAAAGCTAACATGGTATCAGAGCTAACCTGAGAAGAAGACACTGTGCAGCTGCGGGAACTAGGGATTCCTACTTTGTGGATCTCTCTCCACATATTTTCAGCAAAAGAAGGGTAGAATAACTCTCCTCCCTAGGGTACATCTTTCTGTCGAAGCAGAATCCAATTCTGAGGTTTTTCAGTTTTGGACCCGACACTACTGCCAGAAATTAGGCCTTTTCACAGAAGTCGAATTTTTCAGTGAGCCCAGGCCTGGATTGATCTCCTCCCCAAAATTGAAGTTAGGGATCAAATTCAAAGCAGTTGGTTGGACATAACTCCAGAAAAGGAAAAACCTAATCTGCTCCTGAACCAGCATTGCAGGATTTCAGCTCCAAATCCAGATCCGGCATCTTGACCTGGTAAGATATAAATCTTTTGTATTTCCATTTGAGTTTCTTAGTTAATATGTCTCATCATACGAAGCTTGATGAAAATATTGAGGGAGATGATAACTTTCGAGCCTAGAAGTATAGGATCTCCCTGGTCCTGGAAGAAAATGAGTTGGACTCCTATATCAGTGAGGAGGTTCCAGTTCCAGAGGGAGATGAGGCCAAGGCCTTACATAAGAATAAGTTGGTTATGGTAACATGGATCATTGCTGATTCTATCAAGGATCACCTCATACCATAGGTGTCCTCCCTCAAGCCACCTAAATCCATGTTTGATGCCCTAACCAAACTGTTTGAAGGGAAGAACATCAATCGAAAGATGACTCTAAGGAACCAGTTGAATAATGTAAAGACTCAGAATGAGGAGACCATCCATTCATACTTCACAAGCGTCTCCCAGATCAAAGAACAACTGGAACTTGTAGATGAAGAAGTGGAGAATGCATAAATTGTGATGACTACCTTGAATGGGCTCCCTAGGTCTTGGGATTCTTTCATATAAGGAATATGTGCTAGGAAGAAGTTAGTCAAGTTCAGCAGACTGTGGGAAGAATGTTCTCAAGAAGAAGCTCGGATAGCAACTCAAGAAGAAAATATGGGAAGTGAATATCAATCTCTCATAGTACACTCCAAGAAAGGAAGAAGGGAAAATCATCATCACCAAGGTAAGCATTCTCATCAGAAAAATAATTCTGTAAGAAGGGATCCATCCAAACTCAGATGTTATACATGCGATGAAATATGACACTTTGCTAGGAATTTCCCCATGAATAAGAATGGACCCAAGGAAAAGAAGAACTCCAAAAGAATACATCATGCTCACACTGCCGAGGATGATGATCCTCCCAGAAAGAGAGTAAAACAAGAAAGTGAAGACCCTTCAAGTGAAGATGAATATGTTATGATCTCTACTCTCATGGGAACTGTCACTCATGGAAGCAAAGATTGGCTTATTGACAGTGGGCCTTCCAAACACATGACAGGTTTCAAGGAATCCTTTAAGAAACTATCCGAACATAATTCACCCCATAAGATGAAACTTGGGGATGACTACCAATATCCTATAAAAGGTAGTAGTGAATCCTCCTACAAGCTAGACTCTGAAAAGTCTATGAAAATGAAGGATGTCTTGTTTGTACCAAGACTAAAGAAGAATCTTCTATCCATATCGGCACTGGATGCAAAAGGCATGAGGGTTGAATTTGTAGATGGCCAAGTCCTCATGTGGCCAAGAGGAAAGAATATTCATGATGCAATAGTAATTGGAGAACAAGAAGGAGGATTATACAAATTGAAGGGCTATCCAGAACAAGATTTGGTCCATGAAACAGTAGATCCAAATGAGCTTTGGCACAAAAGGATTGCACATGTGCATTACAGAACACTACCACCTCCAAGCAAAGCTGTTGAAGGTATTCCAGAAATTCAAGCAAAACATGAAGGGGTCTGCAAAGGATGTGCGAAACGAAAGAATACAAAGAAGACATTTTCAAACAGTGATAGCAATGCAAAAGGAATCTTGGAAATCATCCACTCTGATGTATGCGTACCAATGTCATCAAATTGATTAAGTGGGTATGTATACTATGTTTCTTTCATTGATGACGTTTCTAGGAAGACATGGATTTACTTCATGAAGAACAAAGATGAACTTTTCAGCAAGTTCAAGGAATTCAAACCCTTGATCAAGAACCACACAAAAAGGAATATCAAGAACTTTCAATCAGATAATGGTGGAGAATCCACATCAAATGAATTCAAAGACTTATGCAAAGAATCAGGGATTAAGAGGGAGTTATCCACTCCTTATAATCCACAATATAATAGGGTTGAAGAAAGGAAGAATAGAACTATCATGGAAGCTGCAAGAGCAATGCTTCATGATCAAGATCTTCCCATGCATCTATGGGCAGAAGCTTCCAGAACAACGGTGTATGTATAGAACTGTAATCCACACAGAATACTTGAGAACAAGACTCCTGAAGAAGTCTTCTCTAGCAAGAAACTAGAAGTCAACCATCTTAGAATATTAAGTTGTCCACTGTACATACACATTCTAAAAGAGAAGAGAACAAAATTAGATCCTTCAGGAAAGAAGGGTATATTTGTGGGATACTCTGAAAGCTTGAAGGCTTACAAAATATACTTCCCAAGATTCCAAAAGATCGACATCAGTAGGGATGTGACATTTGATGAAGACACAGATTACAACAAATCCAGGAAGACACCTACTGAAGAACTTGAAGAAGCAGAAGCACCCAGAATTCATGATACAACCATGAAGGAAGAAACTCAAGAAGAAGATCGAGAATTTGAAGAACGACAAAGACCTATAGATCCACCTCAGGAGAAGAATCCTCACAAGAGGAAACCTGCTTGGGTACGAAAAGTTATCCAAGGTATGGAAAGATATGGGGCTCTTGATGAGAATCACAGAGAAATAAAGAGAACCATATCCTGCTCCGGATATGTAGCTTTAATATGTGATGTTATCAATAAAGAACCTTCCAATTATGAAGAAGCAGTAGAACGGAAATAATGGAAGTATGCTATGATAAAAGAGTATCAATCGATCATGAAGAATGATGTTTGGGATGTTGTCCCAAGACTAGAACAGAATTCAGTTGTAACTTCCAAATGGATCTACAAGATCAAGCATGCTGCAAGTGGTAGCATAGAGAAATATAAGGCAAGATTCGTAGCTCGTGTCTTCTCATAGAAGGAAGGAATAGATTATGAAGAAACCTTTGCACCTGTAGCCAGATACACTTCCATCAGATCAGCACTTGCTCTAGTTGCAGTGATGAAATGGAAGATACACCAAATGGATGTTAAGACTGCTTTCTTATGGTGTACTGGAAGAGGAATTGTATGTAGAGTAGCCACTCAGTTTTGAGACACATGATAGGGAGTCTCATGTGTGCAGATTGAAGAAATCCCTATACGGTTAGAAACAGGGCTTTACGAAGAGTAAAGCAGATTCCAACCTTTACTACAAGGTTGAAGATGGCAACCTGGTGATGCTCCTACTGTATGTAGATGATCTATTTGTAATAGGTATGGATGGGTTGATTGTTGATACAAAGAGAAATCTTGCTGCTTAGTTTGAAATTAAGGACTTGGGTATGATGCATTATTTTCTAGGCATGGAGGTGTGGCAGAATGCGGATGGAATCTCCCTTGGACAAGGGAATTATGTAGTAGATATCTTGAAGAGGTTTGGGATGATGGACTGCAAGGCTATGACCACACCTATGGCATCGAACCTGAAGCTATTGAGTGATGCTTCATCAAAAGTAGTTGATGCTATGATGTATCATCAGATGATCGGGTCCTTGATGTAACTGACGAACATGAGACTAGATATTTGCTTTGTTGTGAACACCTTGAGCCAGTTCTTGACAGATCTGAGACATGTTCACTTGATTACTGCAAAGCATATTCTGAGGTACTTGAGGGGTACAATTGATTAAGGGATCAAGTACAAGGTGAATCAAAAGATTAACCTGGAGGGTAATGTTGATTCAGATTGGGAAGGCAATGCCATCGATAGGAAGACCACTTCAGGGTGTTGCTTCGGTATGGGATCAGGTGTGATCTCTTGGTTTAGCAGGAAGCAATCCTATGTGGCACTGAGTACAGCTGAAGCAGAGTATGTCGCATCTTGTTTAGCTAGTTGTGAGGCAGTATGGCTGAGGAAGCTACTGTCTTATTTATTTGATCTCTAGATGGATGCTACTTGTATACATTGTGAAAACGAGAGTTGCATGAAGTTGTCAGAGAATCCAGTGTTCCATGACAAGTCGAAGCATATTGAGATCAAGTATCACTATATCAGGGATATGGTGCAGAGGGGAGTAGTGAAGCTCTAGTATGTTACGACGAAGGAACAAATAGCTGATGTGTTGATGAAGCCATTGGCTAAGGTGAAGTTTAAGTAATTCATGGAGAAGCTTGGTGTTCTCCAGATCGAGATTTCCTCCAAAGGGAAATGATGAGACCTAGAGCCACTTTGACATGGTGAGAGGATTGGTTCCTTCCATGGTTAGATGTAAGGGTTGAGCCATTCTGTCATGGTGAGAGGATTGGTTTCTTCCATGTCAGATATGAGTGCTAAGCCATTCTGATGTGACTATAGAATTGGTTCCTACATGATTAGAAGTAAGCACTGAATGCCATTCTTGGAATGGAGGCACCTGGTCAGTTACCAAGAAATCTTAGTATGGGATTGAGGGCCATTCTAATGTGACTGTAGAATTAGTTTCTACAAGATCAGATGTGGGTGTAGAGCCCTTCTAACATTGGTTGTCAGATGTAAGTGCAGAGCCCTTTCAGCATGAAGGATTGGTTCCTTGCATGGTCGAATATAAGTGCTGAGCCTTTCTGACATTGGTTGTCATATGTAAGTGTAGATCCTTTCAGCATGGAGGATTGGTTCCTCGCATGACCGAATGTAAGTGCTGAGCCTTTTCGACATTGATTGATGGATGTGAGTGCTGGGCCTTTCTGACAAGGTTGTGGGTTGTGTTACCACATGGTCAGATGTGAGTGTTGGGTGTGCCTTTCTGATATTATTATAGGATTGGTTCCTACATGATCAGATGTAAGTGTTCGGAGGTCCATTCTAACTTAGGGTTAGATATAAGTGTTGAAAGAAGACATACATGGTGGTTAGGCCTACAACCAACATGAAAAAGGGTTGGCTCTGTAGAACTTCCTGTGATGAGAAGAATCATGAGATAGCACCCGTGATGATCTAGTGATGATGATCCAACAGAGATGATCCATATCAAGGGATGATCCAGATCCAGAGATGATGCTCGAGAGATGATCTAGATCAAAGGATGATCCAGATCCAGTGATGATGATCCAGATCAAGTGATGATCCAGATCCAGGTGAAGATGACTTGAAGATAAAGGTGACTTGAAGATGAAGGTGACTTGAAGATAGATATGAATTGAAGGTGAAGATGACGAGGACTTGATGATGATCTAGATGATATAGAGAAGAAGACTTGTGCTGATAAATTGTGTCAAGAGAATACCTTCCTAGTTAAGAGGGATTGTTGATGTAATTGTAACTTCGGAATGTATTCACTTGTATTTCTTATGTAGTGTAACCCACTGTTTATTCCGGGATGTATTTGTAATGTACTTGAGTCATTTCATGCCCCGATGTTCCTATCGGGAAGTTTCTATAATGTAAACAAGTCATGTCAAGTCGAGGTGGGTAACCCTATTATTGGCTAAGGGTTAAAGTCCCCACAGTTCCAGGGCACTAGGGTTATTAGATTCTCCTAGAGAGGTTGGCCCTAGTAGGGTTTAGTCAAGTCGAGAATTAGTATAAATAGAGAGCTAGCCTCTCTATTTATCACACACTCATCCACACTCAGTTGTAGCGCATAGCTGAGGAAGAGAAAGAAACATGACATAGGAATAGCAACCTGTCAACTAACATAATAGAGTCAGTTGATTACGACATGTAAGAGAATATAAAAGAGACAACCCAAGTTGTGTGTGAGTTTCTCTCTTTTTTTCTCTGCGTCGGTCTATCTATTTGTGTATATGTATTGGTCTCTGTCAGTTCTTGTCTTAGATTCTAGTTGTTGAAGAGTCAAAGAAGTGCAGGGTTGTATGGAAGGGATTCGATCAAGGCTATGTGCATATCGATAATAGAGGGAAGGAGAGGAAAATTCATAGATCTAAGACTAGATAGCATGAGAGGAGAGAGTTTTTAGAGGTTATAGAGAATATCTAGAGGATATTTTACAAGATGTGTGCACAGAAAAAAGGCGACATACATTTCTCATGCTAGATGAAGAGTGCCTTTGTGTTTTTTCACAGATGGGTTTCCACGTTAAATGTTGTATCAATGTGTATTTTATGGATATCTCTATGTTGAATGAATGAATTATGTGAATAAGTAGGTATTGATAGATTGACTAGTATTTTCTTATGAATATGTTTTTATATGTATATGTCGCACTGTTGATAGATATAATTTGGGATAGATCTTTGTATTAACTAGTGTAATCTATGTCGATGGACAAGTAGATTAATATATTGAATGAACATAGTAAGAACAATAAATATACCCCTCGAGCTTCATTCGAATGAGTTGGTAAGGCGCTATAAGACAAGAAATCCCCACCCAACTGCGAAAACCTGGTTCTGGCAGTTACCCATAGAGATATATCGGGTGAGACTGCATATGCATCACAGGTGCTGGTGACTAAGACATGCTCTATCAGGCCAATATATTGGGATTTGTTGATGGACAAATAAGGTTCTGAACCTAGCTCGAAGGGAGAAATGACAACATTCCCAGATATATAATTTTCTTTAGGTACAATTTATATACTCTACGTTTTCAACCTTTTCTGAATATATTTTTCGTCTTATTTTGTTTTAAGTATTATTGGAAAATTTTAAAAAGTATTAGAATCATATATATTAGGTATGTAAATTGCATAATTTGGATTCCATGGAGGCTTTCCAGGGTGATAAATATATTTATGGATTCAAAAAGGCAATTTCAACACTTCCAAAATTGGATTTGACGGATAAAACATTTACCAGATTCCCACTAAAACCTAGGGTAAAGTCCAAAACATGGAGTAAATAGACTACTCCTTTCCTTTATTCCTTCTCCCTAGGTATATCATCATGTACAATTATCTCCCATCCCATTTTATATATGTTTCTCATAATTATGCCAATAGACATTTTGTTTCCAGAGTGTGTTTTCAAAACCACTATTCCTTTTGGTCAGCCCTCCTCCCAATGAGTTGTTTCTATGTGTCCTCCTTCCCTGTTGCCTCGTGTCCTCATCATGTTCCTAGAATTACTGCTAGCATTAGAGAAAATTTGAGTTCTAAAATGAGTCTCCTAAGGAAAATAATAAAACAATAGTTAAAATAATAAAATAATATTTATTAATTTTGGAGGAAGAAAGAAAAAAACTACTTTTTGTTCGTATTTTCAACATATCTCCTTGTGTTTTTACTCAAATTTCAAAAGGGAGGGCTAGTTAGATGAAAAATTAAATTATGCATCCAACAAGTACTCACATTGCATACTTTTGACGAACCACGCTACCCCAAAAACACAAAATACTTGAAAAAACATGATGATGATGTCATCATCACATTTTTTCAGGTATGTTTTTTGGGGGTAGTGAGGTTCGTCACAAGTATGCAGTGTGGGTACTCATTGGATGTGGAATTTGATTCCACATCCAACGAGCCCTCATGCTCGAAATTTGAGTAAAAACAAAGGGAGATATGTTGAAGATATGAACACAAAATAGTTTATTTTATGACAAATATGTCAAGTCAACCATTATGATTAGCTCATTTTATTGAAATTCTATTAGTTCTTGAATTCCAACTCACAAGAATTTATTGTTGTCTCATTTTCTTATAAGGCCCATTTTAGACGCCAAATTTCCTCTAATAGTTTCGTGTGTCTCCGGTGGATTCTTCTCAGCCTCTTGGTCATCGTCTCGCTACCATTAAGGATAGATTTTATGATACCATAGTTGTAGGTAGGTAGAAAATAACTTGCATTGAGGTTTTCCCCTGGGTGTAGATAAGGATTTTAGAACTCGTCGACCATAGAGATTTGTGACGGCTGCAGCTTCACCCATCTAATCATGAATGCAGTGTGTCTCTTTCATGTCTTGTATTCCCCTTTACAGTACACTGTTGGGCGCTTCAACAATTTTCCCTGATTTCTTTCCATGGATTCCCATGTTGTTGAAGTTCCTAATGTGGTAGATAATGGTGGTCCTGCACCTTCCATTTGATTAGTCCATTGATAATTCTCCTGCCTTCTCCATAGTATTCAATGATTACTTCATTTATTGTGATCATTTAAATATCATCTTCAAAACACAAGCTAAATCAACAAATCTCTTTAGTTGGTTTTATGAAGCTATGAGCATGTCCTCCTAGTTTTTCAAAAGCATTTGGAGCTCCTAATAGATCGGTCAAGAAATTTTCTATAAAGTCCAAGGAGAGTGTAAATGAACGATTCTGGTAAGTTAAATTTCCTGGAGTGTTGTGTCATTAAGGATATTATATTCGTAGACCTTCTTGGCCTAAATTTGTTGGAGTGAGCCTAGGAAATATTACTCCATGATGGGTTTCGTCACATTTTAAGGAGTTTTATATAGCTAAAGTTGATGTCTGAGTATTTTGAGATCTAACATACTTTCTTAATGTCATGAGTTTCATCGCTTTTTTAAATCATGTGTGAAAATATCCATAAAGAGGTGTTTCTAATTTGTCATGGGTTTCATCACTTTCTAAAACTGATGCTAAAATATATCCATATAAATGTTTATACTTTGTTATGGATTTCATCATCTAGTTCCATATGTGTCATGGTTTTTATTACTTTGTAAAAGTGTCGCTTTAAGTGATTCATAACAGGGGTAATATCATCCCTTTCGAAAGGGTCTTATTTCTGAAGCAAATTACTATTTATATGGTCGAAGTTTAAGCCTTGGGATTTTCAAATCATATGTGTTTTTTAACTTCTGCACAGTGATATTATGAAGGACTAAAAGTCACAGAATATGGGGATCTTACGCTTTTTAATTTATACATGTGCGAGGTATTATCAATTCCTACATTGATCAATTTTGTTTTCCTCTATGGGTAATTGATTTATTATGTAGCATCGATGCAATAACACATGGCTCATGGATATTATTATGGAGAGTTGGGAAAGAAGTTTTGGCCACATAGATGCAATAACACATGGATTGTGGATATTACAATGGAGAGTTGGAAAATGCACAGTGGTTGTGAATTTTACTGTGGAGTCTAAAAAGATATCGAGACTTTATGAACACACGGATGCAATAACAAATGGATTATGGCTTCTTGATCTTACTATGGAGAGTTGGAAAATACTTCCTTGAAATGAATTTGTGGATATTACTTGGGAGATTTGGAAAGGAATTGCTTGAAATGATATTTTCTATGTCAATATATTTTGGAGTTTTCACTGTATTATGAGTTCAATTTTTTTGGAGCTAGGAATTACATTTTTCTGTGTCAAGAATTTTTAGAGTTTTCACTATTTTATGAATTTAAAATTTTAATTTTCAAAACTCTTGACACAAATGAAATGAAATTTTAATGCTCATTGTTGGAAAATATTTTCAATCTAGACCTTGGTTAATAATATTTGCATAGGGTTCCAAGTTTTTAGTGTAAATTGTTCTATGTGATAATGGTTCTAGTTTCTAGTATATTGTCTTGGACCAAGAGTTTGTCCACATTTGAACCACTTAGACTAGTGGTTATGCCATAAAATATTTTTTTCCACTTACCCACTATGTTCCTTGTTCTATGGGTTCAATGTGCCCCTCTATGCTTCATTTATGGGGTAGTTATTGCATTTTCATATTTTAAGGAGACTAGGTGCACCTTCTTGAGGGTTTGATCGGTTTGGTCATTAGTGGTCCAAAACCAAACCACTAAACCACTTCTAGCACCCTCATGGAAGTTTATTTCACACATGCTAACTAAAATAACCACTTCATGGTACATCTAGGTTCATTTCACCTTATTAGGGACACTACTTGGTGTTACACTTGCGACAATGTCATAGATTGGGGGAATTCGTCAAGATAAGCCAACATTAATGTGAGATATTGAAGTCACCATTAATCCTATCAATTTTTTCTATTGAGAGAGTCTATATATTGTACTCTTTGTTAATGAATAATATCATAGTGGAAAACTTCCCACTGCAGTGATTTTCCTCTAGTGTTCTATCCAATATATCTTCACTATTCTTGCTATCTCTTTGTGAAAATAATTCTAAGTGAGATTTTTTTTCTATCTAGATCTAGGATGGAATGTCACATGACTTAGAACTTTTGTTGTGATATTGTGGATTCCAAAATCGTACATGGTATCATAGCTAGTCAGATGCAAAACAATTTCCATTATTACTTCTGGTTATTACCTTTTCTTATTTGGTTGATCCTTTTGGCCTTTCTCAAGCATGCTATCGAAGTAAGGAATTTTAAATTGTTTTGTTTGCAAGTACATCAAGAAATGGTAGAAGATTCAACAAATAATCTAGTTAGAATTTATTCCTCTATGGCTTTCTCTGTTTTTCATGAAGATACCATACGAGTTGCTTCCATCAATATTGTTGAAGAGAATATCTTCCATCTCTCATCATTGTTCTTCCATGATTCTTCTATTTAATCTACTAGTGTGTGAAAGAGCTATCCCTTGGATGTTTTGAAAGAGAATATAAACGGTGAAGAGAACAACCAAAATGGAAGGAAACATGACAAAAGAAGACTACAGTGGGTGAAAAGGACAGCTCGATGATTATGGATAAGAATTCAGTTAGAATAATGCATGCTTTAGGAATAAAGAATATTTGTATTTTTGGGTTGAGAGTGCCTACTGTTAGTGTATCTGAATGTACACAAATAGGAATAAAATGGTAGTCTTCTTTTGTCATGTTTCCTTCCATTGTGGTTGTTTCTCATTGTCCTCCACATGCCAAGCAAACCAATTGAACAACATTCCAATTATATATCTATGGAGGACAATATGGGGTACCTAGGGAAGTATCCAAGGGGAATAAATGATGTAATGGGCACCTAAATGGGAATAATATATGCAATGGGTACCAAATGGGAATATTTATTGTAATGTGGCCATTAATAATGGATTATGGTCCACTTGATGGTTGGGGGTTAGTTAAGATAAATAATATAATAACAAGCCATAGACCCCTAAATATACTTATGAGAAAGTATAAATAGACATGAGTATCATTATGTTAGGATGTTGAGGATTTTTATTGTACAAGTGTGGCTTGAGGAGTGATTCCTTCCTTAAGGAGTATTTGATGGTCACTACCCTAGCTTAAGCATTCTATATATCTTGGTGTTATTATTATGGTCAATGTATTTTGGTTTCTTTCGAAGAGTTCTATGTCTTTTTTGTGATTTGGTTTTTCGGGTTAAGTATCATTAAAAGTGGTATCAGATCTTTTTCCTTGGCACAAGCGAGAAATATTTTCTTCTTTTTGGAAAAAAATAGGTAAAATTGGGTGGTGAATTTCAGATCAATTTTTGAACCCTTTTATGTATATTTAGAAGAAACAAGTTACATATATGAATTCCCCTTTAAAAACTACACAGTTGCAAACAACAAAATCATCTCATTTGGAGTTCAGAGAGTGGAGATATCACAGATTTAAAATCAACTGTTTTTTAGAATTTTAGTGATGGTTACAAAAATTGTAGAGAAAATATATTTTGCCGAGGTTCCCAGATTTATGTTCTGATTGCATGAGTAGATGCAGAGTGGTTGTTCGAGTTCCAGAAATGCGTTATAATAGATATTATGAGAAATATTGATTGAGTTATTATCATTTTAACTTTTTCATCTAAAAACCCTAACTACAAGGAGGAGAAGTAAGTGATTTTTGTGAAACCCTAGCTCTATCTAAAAGCATTTGCAAATGAAAAAGGAAATATTTTATTTTACAGGAAATAATGATGATTATAGTATTGAATAATGTATCAAAGAATGCAAATCAAAATGGGATAATTCGTGAAGGCTTTGTATAGACTTTGTATGCAAAGATGATGCTAAGGTATGGTGGTGCTCACTTGACTAAAGAAAGATGGAAGCATTTTCCCATGAAGACTTTGAACAAGTATTTTTATATAAGTGGTCTCATGCCACGAACAAATATCAAGGGGGACATAAGGGTGTATGTTCTATATTGAAAGTTCATGGATGTATTCAAAAGCAGAATATTCTTGTTTCTATTATCCGTAGTTGCAAGCACAATTTTATCCATGTTAATTTGGAAAAAAAATTGCAAGTTCCTCCCAAGCATATTCAAAGCTCACAAATTGATGGTGAAAATTTTCAAATTTTCAAATATTTGAAGATTACTATGGATAAATATGGGTTGCATTCAGATTTTTATACTTTAGATATGGATGGCATGGATGTTGTTTTGGGATATCCCTGGATGCAATCAATGGGAACAGTTAATATTAATGCATAAAATAAGTTCTAAAAGATTTGGTACAAGAAGAAGATAATTACATAGCAAGATATGTCTCTTATACCACACAAAGAGACTAATAAGGAATAGGATGAAGTATTTGCAGCGGAACCATTTGTAGCAGATGACACATCAGGAATAGATTCTGTGGTGGAATCAGAAGAAGATACTATAAAAACTGATGAGAAAATTATGAAGCATGGAATATACAAGAAGAAGAATTTGAGGAGCTACATGATTCCCAAGAATCACATATTATGGAATCAAATAAAGAGGTTCCCATGATTCAGGTTGTGACATATCTCCAGCCACACTGCTTCAAGAAGTATTAATCATTGAGGACAAGTTGGGAGCACCAGAAAACCTATTGTGGACAACAAGGAAACCAACAGAGAAAGAAATATGGACATGCATGGAAGACTACAAGCAATACAAGGAGATACCAAATACATGCAACATCATCTTGGAACCATAGGAGCACAAATCAAGATCAAGGAATCCATGAAGCAGTTAGACCATTTATTCACATTCCACTTGAATGGATGGATGCACGTGCTTGGTATCATTTGACTAAGTTTGTTAGTCAATATTATCATATGCATTCCTCTCATTTTTTGAGGACGAAACATTTTTAAGGGGGTTGTAATTTTATATATCAAGGGAGGATAATATGGGGTACCTAGGGAGGTATCCATTGGAAATAAATGATGTAATGGGTACCTAAATGAGAATAATATATTCAATGGGTACCAAATGAGGATATTTAGTGTAATGTGGTCATTAAGAATTGAATTTGGTCCACTTGATGGTTGAGGGTTATTTAGAAGAAATAATATATAATAATATGTCATATACCCCTAAATATACTCATGAGAAAGTATAAACAGACATGAATATCATTGTGTTAGGATGTTGAAAATTGTTATTGTACAAGCATTGCTTGAGGAGAGATTCCTTCCTTCAAGAATATTTGATGGTGTTACCCTACCTTAAGGGTTCTCTATATCTTGGTGTTATTATTATGGTGGATATCTTTTGGTTTATATGGAAGTGTTCTATATCATTGTTGTGATTCAATTTTATGGGTTAAGGATCACTATAGTGCATCTCATGGTCCTCGACATGCCAAGCAAACCAACTTAACAACATACCAATGTAAACCATGGGAGAAGTTACCCCAGGTACCTCATTAGGCATGTTACAGATCTAAGTGTTGGGTAAGCATGCAACAATTCTCATATTCCAAGCACTATTTGAGATTTTACATCTAGTACCTCCTACTTCCCTATCAATTTTTCCATCCAAACATTTGTATCTTGTCTTAATTGTCTATCTGATGGCCAGACATATTGGTCGATGTTTTCTTGAGATGAATGGTACCTTCTGCATTATCAGTATTGAGACTCGTTTCAGTAGATCATGTTAAAGAAGTGTAACTGTGGAAGATATTATATTTTATTATTATTATTGTTATTACCCCTTCTGGATATGTTGTTCATCTGATTAGGGATTTCATGGATGTAATTTGTCATGTAAAGTATTGAGGTAAAATCTATGTTGTAATTCGGGTCAGTAGAACCCACAAAAGTATTATTAAAATGTAATTTTGAGTCTCCCAAGGCAAGTTGGCCCCGATTGGGAGGATAATTCATCCATGTTGGGTTATTAGTATTATCCACTGATCATTATAAATAAGGGAGGTTCCTCACTCATTTGGACATACACAGAACTCAAGAAGTTGTGCTAGAGAGATAAGAAACAGTCCACCAAGAGGAAATGAAGCAGTCTAGTCTTCTTCTTTGGATCTCACACTATACTTGGGTGAAGTCTATATAGAAGAATTTTTGTTGGGTTTTCTTCTTCACGAGGGCTTCCCATGATAAATATTCATGTTCTCTTTTGTTCTGTTGTTTTTTTTGTTCTTTTAGTGATCCTTTGTTCTATTTTAAAAGAAAACTTAACATGGTATCAGAGCTAACCTAAAAGAAGGCATTGTGCAAATACTCATCCCGCAATCCAACAAGATAGGGTTCACTATTTTAGAGACATCCCTCCATAGATCAGTAGGAAAACAAGGTCCATTCAACTCTCTCTAGGAGGGAACATATTTCTATCGAACCAATTTTTCATTATGAAGATTTTTCACTTTTTGACCTATCACTATTGCCAAAAGAAACTAGGGCATCATATTTTTAAAGGTTCCATCCTAAGATTACAAAAAACAAAGATAAAATATAGTTCACTTTAGGGAGGCACATATTTTCCTCCTCTCATAACTACAAGTGATCTTAGCTGGAAAATTAGGTTTTTCTAGTCAAACCCTAGGTCATCCTAAAGATGGTTCCAGAAAAAGTCCTCAAACTGGTAAGTATTATCTCCTATATTTACATTTGAGGTTCTCATTCATTAAAAGATGACCAACAGTACCAAGCTAGATGAAAATATTGAGGGAGCAGAGAATTTCAGAGCATGGAAGTATAGAATTATGCTAATCCTTGAAGAGCATGACCTAGATGGATACATCAAAGAAGAGTTCAAGGAACCAGAGGGAGAATAGGAAAAATCCAAGAAAAAGAAAGATATGATAAAAGTAAAGAGGATCACAGTGAAATCTATTAAGGATCACTTGATCTCCCAAGTTTCCTCAAAGAATAATCCAAAGGAAGTGTTTGATGCACTAACCAATATGTTTTAAGGGGAAAACATCAAGAAGAAAATGACCTAGAGAAACCAACTCAAGGGTGTGAAGATGCAAAAGGAAGAAACCATGCAGTAATACTTCTCTAGAGTATCTCAAATTAAATAACAATTAGAATCCATTGGTGACATGGTAGAAGAAGATGAAGTTGTGATGACACCCTTAAATGGTATTCCTTCATCAGAGAAATATGTGCTAGAAGAAATATAACCAAATTTGGCAAGCTATGGGAGGAATGTGTACAACAAGAAGGAAGGTTATAAAATAGAGAAGAGAAGTTAAATTATGATTAATATCAAGCTCTAGTTCTGCATACAAACAATGGAAGAAATAAAAGGAAGGATCAAGGATCTCCTACAAGTAGATCATTAGAACTCAAAAGAGGTAAGAAGTTTAAGACGGATTACTCATCCTATGAATGTTATACATGTCATAAGTTAGGGAATATCTCCAGATATTTTCCACTTAACAAAAACAAGTTCAAGAAGAAGAACGGAAAGTTTGATGCCCATGCAACTAAAGAAAATGAATCAGATGAAGAGAGGACCAGAGAGAATGAATACTCTAATGAAGAATATGTCTTGATATCAGCCCTCACATGATCAATCTCTCAAGGAAGTGATACTTGGCTCATAGATAGTGGTGCTTCCAAACATATGAAAGACCACAAATATTCTCTTTCATGCCTCACTCAGAAATATTATCCATAGAAAGTACAACTTGGAGATAACTATCAATATCCTATCAACGGAATGGGAGAATATTCCTACAAGATGAAATCCGATAAGTACATGAAAATGAAAGAAGTATTATATGTTCCATGTCTAAAGAATAATATTATTTCTATATCAACTCTGGACAAGAAAGGCTTCATATTTTCCTTTGTAGATAATGAATTTCTTATGTGGTCAAAAGGAAAAACAATAGATGATGCAGTTGTAATAGGTATTGAAGAAGGAGGGCTCTACAAACTAAAAAGGAATGCATACTAAACTTTCATATCTTGTACTGTCATTCCATGTGAACTATGGAATATCGCACTTTCTAGTGTAAACTACAAAGCATTACCAATTGTGAGCAAGGTAGTAATAGGTCTACCAGAAATCCAAATCAACACTAAAGGGGTATGCAAAGGATGTGCTCAAGGGAAGAACACCAAGAATCCATTTCCAATTAGTAATAGTAAATAAAAATGAATCCTATATATTGTCCGCTCAGATGTGTGCGAACCAATGTCAACTACTTCCTTAAGCAGGTATGTCTATTATGTCTCGTTTATTGATGACTGCTCACGTAATAATTGAATATATTTCTTAAAAAGGATAGATGAAGTATTTGAAAAGTTCAAAGAGTTCAAATATCTTGTGGAGAATCTCTCTAAAAAGAAGATTAAGATATTAAGATCATATAATGGAGGAGAATTCACTTCAGCTGAATTCAAGGACTTTTGCAAAGAAGTTGGGATTAAGAGGGAGCTTACTACACCCTATAATCCTAAAAAAAATGTAGTAGAAAGGAAGAAAAGTTATATCATGGAAGCAGTCAAATACATGATTCATGATCAATATCTACCCATGAATTTATGGGTTGAATCAGTAAAGAATGTAGTCTATATTTAGAACAAATTATCCCACAGTGCACTTGGAAACAAAAATCGAAAAGAAATGTTTACTGGTGAGAATCCTAAAGTTAGTCACCTGAAGATATTTGGTTGTCCTATTTACCTACATGTTCCTAAAGAGAAAAGGTCAAAGTTGGACCCCTCAGGAAAGACAAGAATAATAGTGATCAATCGAAAGCATACAAATCTATATTCCATGTTTTCGTAAAATTGAGGTCAATAGAGATCTCACATTTGATGAATATGCAACTTTCAACGAATTCAGAAAGACCCATGTGGATGAAGAAGAACAAGAAACTCCCAGAGTGGTAGATATAAGGAAACCACCAGTTAGAGATGAAAAGGATCCTATACCATAAGATCAGGACATGGTAGAACCACAAGAACCTATAGAGACACCTCATGAAACAATATCAAAAAGGAAAATACCAACTTGGGCACGTGATATAATTCAAGTAGAAAGATATGGTGCACCAGAAGGAAGCAAGAGACTAATACTCCACTCCAACTATGTAGCATTAATGTGTAACCTTATTGATGAAGAACCTACATGTTTTGAAGAAGCCTCAAAGAAGAAGGAGTGGATGGATGCCATGATTCAAGAATATCAATCTATCTTAAAGAATAATTTTTGGGAAGTGGCACCAAGACCAAAGGATAAATCAATGCTCTATTCCAAATGGATTTTTAAGACAAAGAATTCAACTGATGGAAGTATTAAAAAGTTCAAAGCAATATTTGTTGCACACGGATTCTCTCAGAAAGAAGGGATTGATTATGAAGACAATTTTGCACGAGTATCTAGATATACCTCAATCAAAACTATTCTTTCTTTGGCTTCCAAGTTGAGATAGAGATAACATCAAATGGATGTAAAGAAAACATTTATAAATGGTGTCATAGAAGAGGAAGTGTATCGGTGAACAACCTCCTAGTTTTGAGACACATGAAAAGAAAACAAATGTGTCTCGACTAAAGAAATCATTATATGGATTAAAGCAAGCACCCATAGCATGGTACGAAACAATTTATGACTTCTTGATGAGCATAGAATTTACCAAAAGTAAAGCATATTCCAACCTTTACTATAAGGTTGAAAATGATGGGATCATGATATTAGTATTGTATGTAGACGATCTATTTTTGACAGGGAAGGAGAACCTCACCAATGGATGTAAGAAGAAACTTGTGACATAATTTGAAATGAAAGATTTGGGCATGATGCATTACTTTCTAGGTCTTGAAGTATGGAAGTTCCTAGATCAAAATTTCCTAAACCAAGGAAAATATGTAGTTGAGATCCTAAAGAGATTTGGGATGCTGGATTGTAAGGAAATGAACACTCTGATGGTGACAAACCTTAGCTCCTAAATGATGAATCTTCAGAAAGATTAGATGTCACACTATATAGACAGATTATCAGCTCACTGGTGTATTTGACAAATGTAAGACCAGATATATGTTTTATAGTAAAAACACTAAGTTAGTATATGGTGGAGCCTAGACATGTTCACCTAATTGTAGCAAAACATGTGATGAGTTACCTAAATGGTACATTGGATTGTAGCCTCACATATGCAATTTATCATGAGTATAGATTATGTCGCTACACTGATTAATTTTGGGAAAGAATTTTTGAAGACATAAAGAGTGCTTTAGGATGTTGTTTTAGCTTGGGATCAGGTGTGATATCATGGATTAGTAGAAAGAATAATAGTGTTTTGCTCAGTACAATAGAGGATGAATACATTGCAACATATTCAGCCTATAGTGAAGCAGTATGGATTCACAAATTATTGATAGGATTATTTGATACCGAAATGGATGCAACTTATATTTATTGTGACAACTAGAGTTGTGTCAAGTTAACAAAGAACCCAATGTTCCATGATAAGTCAAATCACATATAGATAAAGTATCATTACATCCGAGATGTGGTGAAGAGAAGAGCCATAAATGTCCAGTATGTTCCTACAGAGGAACAAGTTGCTATGTGTTAACTAAGCCTCTGTCTCATGTCAAGTTTTAATACTTTATAGGAATCTTGGTGTAGTCCGAAAGGACCTCCCTCGAAAGAGGGAGTGATGATAATAATTGTTATTGATGACAAGATGGAAGCTTAGTATATATGTGATCAAGTTCCAATAGATAACATTATGGTGTGACATTAATTTGCAAACGTTGTGGTCTGGCATTCATTTGTAGACATTGTGGTCCTACATTCATTTGCAGACATTGTGGTATGACATTCATTTGCAGACATTGTGGTCCTGCATTCATCTGCAAACGTTGTGGTCTAGCATTCATTTTCATACATTGTGGTCCTGCCACTCATTTGCATATGTTGTGGTATGGAATTGATTTGAGGACGTTGTGGTACTGCATTCATTTGCATGTGTTGCAGTCCTGCATTCATTTGCAGACGTTGTGGTCCTGCATTCATTTGCGCATTATCCAATATTTTTTGATGTTGTGGGGTGATTTCGTATTAAGTTGCAATGTTTTGTTTATTGCAGGTGATGTTCAGGGTAATAATACCTAGGATGAGAGGTTATGCCTGTGATGATGCGAAAATATATGATGCTCATGATGATGCAACGATATGTGATGCACGTGATGATGTGATGCTCGTGATGATGTGATGAGATGTGATGATTGTAATGAATATGCGATGAGATGTGATGTGATGCTTGTTATGATATGTTTAAAAATGATGTTCGTGACGTGATGATAGAGATGTAATTCTCTTTTATGGTGCCATGGATAATGATGATGTTGATATAGTTGTGAAAACTTCTTATGAAGTATATACTTACCAGTCAGTTGTACATATGTATTGTTGTGTTATAGAATACCTTCCTTATTAAGAGGGAGTGTTAAATAAATACCGTGGAATATATTCTATTTATTATTATTATTGTTATTACCCCTTTCGGAGATGTTGTTCCTTCAATTTGAGGGATGTCATTGATGTAATTGGTCTTTTGAAGTCTTGAGGTAAAAACTCCATTATAATTTGGGTCAGTAGTACCCACAAAAGTAGTATTAAAATGTAAAGCAAGTCCGCCCTGATTGGGAGGAGAATTCAGCCCTGTTGGGTTATTAGGATTCTCCACTGATATGTATAAATAGGGGAGGCACCTCACTTATTTGGACATACACATAACTCAAGCAATTGTGCTAGAGAGAGAAGGAATAGTCCATCTTAAGGGGAGGAAGCAGTATAGTCTTCTTGTTTGCATATTACACTGCACTTGGGTGAAGCCTATCTAGAGGAAGGTTTTCTAGTTTTTTTCCCCATGATGGTTTCCCAAGATTAATATTTGTGTTCTCTTTTGTTCTGTTATTCTTGTTATTATTTCAGTGATCCTTTGTTCTATTTGAAAACAAAACTTAATACATCAAGTCCTACATATAAAATTATCCTTTGTACCATGACTAATTCAAGGAAAAGGAATTTAGAGAATCTGTGTTGCTATTGTCCTTAATATTTGTTTCTTTTATGTTCTAGTGGATTTCATATTTATTTGGATTATTAAAAACAACCTACAGCTATCTCTCCATTTTTCCCTTCCTTCCATGTGTAGGAAATGGACAAGTAATATTTTTGTTGGGTTCACCAAAAGTAGTACCAGGGATGTCATTGGAATACTCTACTGAGATGGGCCTATATGAAGCTTCCTTCCAAAACATTAGCTCAATTGGTTGTGCTAAGGTGGGACCAACAAAAACCCTCTCCTTGGCTTTGAATTGTTTAAGTGTGTATCTTACCCCACTTTGCCACACCGGTTTCTGCATAATAAATTGCATGGGTCCTCTTAACTTCCTGGGATTCCACCCTATTTTTTGATGAAAAGTTGTGGACCTATCCTTGCCATCCCTTGGTCACCTGGAAACTCTCATATTTATTATTAACCATTTGAAATCTAGGGAAACATATTGGTATGGTG
Organism: Pseudotsuga menziesii; assembly: GCA_001517045.1. NCBI lineage: Eukaryota > Viridiplantae > Streptophyta > Pinopsida > Pinales > Pinaceae > Pseudotsuga > Pseudotsuga menziesii. The sequence continues at coordinate 247,400 of LPNX010776933.1, forward strand.
TAACTTCATGCTATGAGAAAAAATTGAAGGAAAAAGAGTTGTGGGTGCTATCTAGAGAAGTATCCCATAAATATACTAAATATTTGATAAACAACAACTTTATGGAACTTTATATAAAAAAATTATATACTTTTTGAATTACTAGGAATCTCCACATCCTAATGATGGCTTTATAACTTAGTCTACGGCCATCCCTAACGTTGAATGGAAGAATTAACTTCCCATATGGAAGATGTTTTCACCAAGTTTGTATGAAGAGGAGGACCATCTTAGATTCCCCTGGGTCAGTTTAATTACCTTTTGAGTAGCTCCCACCCTCAACCCTTGACCAATAGGAGTTGAACAAATGACCTATGGTGACTTAACCTCCACAAATGTCAACTTCCCTTATTAGGATTATTATTAATCCTCCCTTTGTTTCCTTGTCCATTTATAGTCTATTATATCATCATTCCTAACATAGGATTCATTTACTTAAGTTTGGTGCCATTGGGTCCACTAGGGCCTTTGGGTCCGCCAGTTCCACTAGGTCCACCTGTACCAACCACTAGAGAGTGGGGAACACATAGAGAGGTTATCTATCACTTATTGCATGTGTTGATGTGCCTATGAGACTAATCCCTACATTCTAGGAGCCACTATGAGTGCCACCAACAACCTCCATCATTTGGTTGTGGTAAGTAGGTAGTTATGCTAAGTCAATCTCCAGTTACATTCAGTTAGATGTATTTCAATTCATTTAGCGCCAATTTTTCATGGTTGTATGAGGGTAGGCACCTTTTATCACCTACCTCATCAGTTTAACTCATTCAACTAGTTTAACTGATTATTAAATGAATTAGACATGTGGAATTAGACTAGTTGGTCCCATGCAGTGATTTAGACACTCTTAGTTAACCATTCAGTTAGGTTTAGTTCGTAGATTCGAATCCTATCCACATGATTGGAATACTGTTTATTGTAATGCCATTGTATTACTGAATATAGTTAATGGATGATTTCTCATATTGTTCTTCAATTATTCTTCTCTTATTTCTCTTATGAAATCTATGTGAAGACTATTCTTGTCCCAATATCTTCCTACCAGAATCTAATATGGTATCAGAGCCTGGTCCAGCAAAAATTGTCTTTCTAGTTTTGTGCAAGTATTCAGTTCTCTCACCAATAGCACAATATCAAAGCATGGATCTATCTAATATAGTAACCTTGAATTCATTCAATTATTATGAATGGAAATCCAAGACTGAGATACTATTGTGCAACAAATTTCTCTACGAAGTTTCTATGGCCTTAGAAATTGAGCCTAATGCACTTGCTGAGAAAACAAGGTGGCATAACAGGAAGGATGAAGCTTGTGGATTTATTTATCTCTTTCTCTCTCCTGAAATTCTTCTTCATATTGATGGCTTGACATGCCCTAATGAATTTTGGATCAAACTTGAATCCCTCTTTGGAAAGCAAGATGATCTTAGAGGACATCAACTAGAGAATGATTTCATCTCATTGAGACCAAGTGAATTTGAAACCATTGAGTAATTCATCACCAAGTTTAAGTCACTAGTACTTTTTATCGAGCAGTGTGGGATTACGAAGGAAGAATACCAGTTAATCCTCTCCATTCTATCAAAGTTGGGTCCAGAATACTCAGTTTTTGTGTCAACATTCTATGCTACTAAGTTTGCATTTCGAAATTGGAGGATGCCATCCTTGGATGCATTCATATATTCCCTCACATAAGAGAAGATAAATCTGATTCAAATGGGGACTCTTAAAACCCCAAATTATCATGCGCTTACTGCTCTTGGAATCAAGAATGAGCTTGCATTTCGAAATTGGAGGATGCCATCCTTGGATGCATTCATAGATTCTCTCACATAAGAGAAGATAAAGCTGATTCAAATGGAAACTCTTAAAACCCCAAATTATCATCCACTTACTGCTCCTGGAATCAAGAATCTCAAATCCAAAGGAAACCTAAAAGTGAAGGAGAAAAATCCAAAGTCAGACTCCGAAGATTAAGATTCTAACTCTTTAAAGAAGGCTTGAATTTCAACAAGAAGAGAAATAAGAAAGGAATATCATAGTGTAACTATTGAAAAAAATATTCTCACAATGAAAAATATTGCTTTAAAAATAAAATCAACATCATGACTCATATTCTCAAAAGAAACAACCTTTATGTGCCATATTTTGCAAGAAAGGAAAAATATGTTGATCCTCAGAGGCACTGTAACACTGTGAAATTCAAAGGTAATGATGTTCATGATTTGGTTTCTAAAATAAATTATGTTTCTTATATCTCTGATTTTGATACTCATTCTGATATATTATAATCATAAATCTATTTGCCTCCCCTTAAAAAAACACCTATCAGTCTCCTAGAGCCATCTCCTCTCAATACTAGTTTTTTAGCACTAGTTTCTGACTTGTCTTCATATGAAATATCCAAAATCATTTCAGATTATTATTTATATGATTTATAGGTTGATATGAATGTTATGACACCTCTTTCCCATCCATTTCATACTCAGAATACCCTACAACTCCCAAACTCCTCAGTTGGTAAACTAGACAATTTCATGGTTTCCTATACTGTATCAATAGTGAAAGTTGTTATCATGTCTTTGTTCTCTATTATTGGTTGTTTTTCCTTATCATTGGATATAAGTGGGCTGTTTTTAAAAAAAATTTGGTCTGATATAACTTTTATTAGTTCAAATTTTAGATCCTTGTGCTCACCATATTTTCCCAATTGCCAATGTAGACTAGTTGAACCTAGTTTTCCTACTGTAACTCAACCGTATTTTGGAGCGACTATACCTTGGCTGCCTGCTGATCCATATGACTTAATTTCTAATATATCAGAGCCTCATAAGATCTATTACAGAATTATAAAGGTTTTACATTAGTATGGGAAAAAGTTGCATGATCGGGTTCACCATTATGTAGCTACACTAGAAATTGTGCTTGCCGATTTCATTGTTGTTCTGTGCTTAGGAGATGATTGCACATATCTCTTTTCCATATATGATTTTATGTTCATATCTGATATTTTATGTTGTCACATCAAAGAGAAATCACATGATTCACCTTCATCACCAGAAAATGAGCTACAAGGGACTTCTCCTCATGCTTTTTGTCTACACAACATTGAAAATTTGATACATGATCGAGGAATTTACAACAACTCTACAAAGCTTTTCACCAAGAAGAAATACATCCATCTTATTCAAGTGAAGGACAAATAAAAAGTGAATATATTCATTTAAATTTTGTGCCATGTCCATTTTTTAGGAAGGATTTTCTCCATGCAGTTTTGCCTTTTTCCTCATTTTACATGGATAAATATGTTTTACTTTTAGATTGTAATGGGTGACCTTTGGTCTTAGTTATTGTTATCACATATGTAGTAGCTGGGCTACAATATTCTATTTTTCAGATTCAGTACATTTTTCATCCAAATCCCTTACATATGAGATGCTGAGATGAGCATTTATGATGGATCATTATTTATTTGATGGACTATAGTACTCTCCCATGCCAGGACTGAGTCTCAGGACACTCAGATTTGAGGAATGATGTAGCCATTTATCCTTTTGCAGAGCAGTGCCCATATTTGCATAAGTATTTTCTCATTGGATAGATATTGATTTAGATGGATTATTTGCATGATTATGACTCTTCTTATATTATATTGTGTTATGGTTATCATTGCTCTTATACTCATTTTTGTGACATGTGTTAGCATTTAGTATCATGATCTGGTGGTCATATAAATATGTGGACTTGGATGTATATGTTTTATGTATTGATGTCCCTACTTAGAGTTGAAGTTTTTGACCTATACTCATTGGTTTTACCCTCCTTAGGGAGAATAGAGGTAGTCATTCCCACCATACTTTGGCTTGATAGTGTTGGTTTCATTATTCATTGTCTCCACCCATCCATTACCTTCCAGTTGTGTTTCAACCAAACTTACTACTTGAATTGTTGCATGGAGGACCTTTCCCCACTAGATCCTTTGTTGGACAAGCCTCCCTGTTTATTTGTGTCTCGGCTCTGAGTTTCCTAGGATGTGTTTGCCTACTTGAAACAAGTAGCGCTGCCATCAATACAATGTATTTGGAAATAAAGTGAATATATTATAAAAATCCCATTCATGGAAAGTAGTGTTTTTCAACATACTTGAATGCAAGACTAGCCTAATGAAATTGGCTCTGAAAACTATTGCAATGAAATATCTTAAACATTCATGAAAAGTAATGTTTTTCAACATACATGAATGCATAAAGCCTAAATGATAAAATTACGTATAAAAAATATGTGGATAAAGGCTATGGAAAATCAAAGGCCTAAAAAGAAATGGTTTCTAAAACTTTTATCTAAAGATTGCTGGACTTACTTGTATTGAGTTGGATTGTGAGCATTTGTCAAGGTGAGTAAGCATCTCTAAAGTAGTTCACCCATTTGTGAGGCACTTCCATCCCCTTTTTTTTTGTTTTTCCAACATATGGCTATAGTGAGTATCCCCTTTACATATCCAAAGTTTCACAGTTTTGAGTGTACAATCATCCTTTGGCCTAACCTTATGAATTGTAGCCTTCACCCTTCACTAGCAAATTGACTACAACTATGAAGTGAGTATAGTCTTGAAAGTATGGTCTGACTTATAATAAATAAAACCCTATATATGTATTTGGTTGATGTACCTCCAATGAAGTGATCGCTACTTGTTATGATTGTTACTTAAATGATTTGTAGAGAATGTCTTAGCCTTTTAACACTTGCAGCAGATGGATTTCAGCCTGAGTTACATTATTGGTCTCTGGTCATTTACAGGTTATTATTTTGTCTATTTGATGTTGTATATGATTAGGCAGAGACCTAGAGAGGGTATGAGTATGTACCTTAGATGGATTTGGACTTTCTAAGTCTAGTGAGACAAAAAAAAATAGTTTCGGGCACTTGCAGAGATGGACAGGCTCATTTTACCCTTCTGGTGCAGTTTTGCTTCACTAGATGGTAGGTATGAGTAGGGAGATGATTTTGTTGGATCTCCTAGGGAGCTGTATGGGGCATAGGTGGTCCAACCACTTGATTGTACGATAGTAACCCCTCCTAGAGAGCCTGGTAGTCCTAGTTGGATAACGCAGCCACCCTAAGAGGTTGTTTTGGAAGGTTCAAGTCTCCCAAGGCAGATTAAAAAATAATTAAATGGCTACTAAAGAATTCGATTTGGGATACTAAGGAAAGGAAATGGCATGGGATGAGGTCTAATGATGAGTGATGTCTTCCACACCTTCTCCAGTGGTTGCAGCACCTAGATATGCCCACATCTATTGTTCGGGCATTTTATATTATTTTTTGGAGCTTTTGGAGGCTCACGATTTCCTCAAGGAGGAACAATTTGACAGTTTAAATAAGGATGGAAATTGCTTTGGAATATTTTATTCTTTTAACTGCTTCAATCTTTTGGTTTCCTCCCATTCCTCTACAATTCCAGGAGACAAGTTTCATTATTTCCTGGTTACTTGTGGTACTACTCTGTCCTTTTTCCCTTCTTACTGCTCTTTGTCTTGTTATTTTTTTAAGAAGTTCTTCACCAGGTGATATAAAATCGATTGCTTCCTTGTTTCTTTTTCTTCGGCTACTTCTATCTCTCTATGGAATTTAATGGGTTTCCTTCCTTTTTAGATTAAGGGTTATGTTTCCTCTTCTTTTCTTTCTAATGTGTCTTCCATCTCTGCCTTTGCTCTAGATCTAGTTATTGATCCCCCAGAGTTACGAGAATATTTTTTCCTAACTTCAACAAAGGCTTGTTGTGGGAGTATGGGTTCATAGCTCGCTTCTTGCCCTATTTCTATTAAAACTGGCTCATCCTCCATATTTTCCCTATGGTTTCCTTCTTTGTCTGTGATTGTTATATTAGGTTTTTCCTTACCTTCTGAATGTTTGACTTGAAACCTATTCTCTGATGCTTTGTTTTTTGTTTGTGTGTTTTCTTGGATGGTGTTTTCTTTATTCCCTTTTTTCCTGCTAACTTTGTTCCACTCTTCTCTTTGAACCTCTCCTTCTTCTTAATGTACTTTCTTTTGACAAGATTCTGTGAAATGTCCATATTCATAACATACCTTTCACTTGAATGGAATTTGTTCATAGTCAACTATTTAGAGGTGATTCCATCCTTCAATGGATAGATTTATTGCTTATGGAATACCTTTCTCTAGATCTACTTCTACACAGATCTGTGTGTAGGAGAACATGGGTGGCTTGTGTTCAGTCTTATCAATGTATTTCCCTAACAGGTTTCTGATAGATTTGAGGTCTTCGTCATTCCAACAGTGGAGATGGAGATGTGGCATATTAACCCATACTGGAACATAGGAGGGGATATCCTTTTCTAGGTCAAAGGATAAATCCCATGTGTTAAGGTACATACCTCTTGGGCCCATGAAATACAGGCAATTCCTAAAGATTAAATCTCGATCTTCTCATTTTTCAAATAGAAAAACAAAAAACCCTCACCCAAAAAAGTTTTGTTGGAATTATCCCTAGATCAAAGGTCTCCAATTTTTGTTCAGCCAAATTTCAATGAATCGAAGAGAGGTCCAAAGCCCAGTGAAATGACCTATCAAAAGGATAGATAGGATAGCTTCACTTCCTGCACTTAAACCCTTTTGACAAATATAGAATCGTCTGGTGGAGGCTTACATGGAGTTTGAGAAGCTACAATCCTATGGAAGCCATCCTCCAAGAAGGCACAACGGTCATCTGATGCCGAATAAGGTAGATCCATGATAGGTATAGCAGAAAACTGTAGGCAGCATCAGGGCTTTAGCAGAACCCTAGCGCAAGCCAAAAACTTACAATACAAACTAGGATTGGAGGAGTACTATCTAGAGAAGGGGAATATAGTTATTTCAAACACACACAATGGAAATGAATTGTCAAAACACACCCAAATTAACTTTCCAAATTCCAAGTAGAAAAATATATAACTATTGTAGCTCATGGATAGTGTATCATGGATCACCTACAGTCAAATGGATGTGTCTATGGTGATTCTATAACTATCTATTCACCGCAAATTTAATTCTTTATGAAGAGTTGTTGTGTGTATCGTTATCTATGATCTATTCACTATATTTCATGGGAAAGTGCATATATGATTCATGGTCCTTTCAGGACAATGATTCCAGCTAAGAAATGATGGTTTGGGATCTTCTCCCTTAATGTGTGGTGATTCCATAAGAGGAATTATTTTTAAAGTTTTACATGCATGACATTGTTTCCTTCTTCATATATTTTCCTATGTATGAAATAATGGAAAGGTTGGGAAATCCATTGAGCTTCACTAATACACAATGGGGGGGGGTGTTGAGATGTCAATTTAAGACAATAATATCTTACATCTCAAACACCTCCCATTTTTTTATGTATGTTGACTCCACCAACTAAAATGTTAACCACGTCACCACTAAAAAGTAAATAGCTTAGGCCAAGATTCCTATACGTCAGGCCAATATTGTTCCTTAATGCAGCTCTTATGTCATGTATCAACATTCAAGGTTGTGTCCAGGGCATAGGTGGGATATGGCCATGTTTCATTTGCACACAATAAGGGAGAACAACAATGAGCTAGAAGACCCATTCCTTTTCTCCCTCAATGATATCAGCATCTAAACAAGGTCATATTTGGATCGATTTGAGTTTTTAGGGTTTTTCACTTGCAGGACCACTTCTTTTCTCCCTAGGTGATATCAATTTCTGGACAAGTTTAGATATGGATCGATTTGATTTTTCAGGTTTTTGCACTTGTAGACCCATTCCTTTGCTCCCTCAATGATATCAATGTCTGGACAAGGCCATATCTGGATCGATTTGATTTTTCAGGGTTTTGTACTTGGACCAATTCATTTCCTCCATCAGTGATATCAGTGTCTGGACAAGGTCAGATCTGGATCGATTTGAGTTTTCAGGGTTTTTCACTTGCTAACATTGATCCCCACAATATATTGTATACATTTTTCTTCCAAAGGATGGCTACATCAAACCCAAGTTCAACATGTGAATTGAAGAAACCCCTTTAGGTTTTATAGTCGTCATCATTAGTTGGATTGAAATGACTTGGTTGGAGGTCGCATTATGGAGTTGTAAATGAGGTATGGCCTAAAATAGTATAGGTCATTGGTCTTTGTTCAGTTCATGTGTTCATTTCATCATTGGCCACTGGACTGAGAAATTTCATTGCACATGAGACTTTAGAAATTTCTTGGAATAAATTAAATCTAAGTCCAAGTGTTCACTTGGGTATTCTAGTTTTTTGTTGTTTTTTTATTTTTAAAAGTCACTAAAAAGGACTTAGAAGACATGTTCCAACCACCTTTTAAGAGTTGTGTAGAATAAGGGCATGCAAGTTATATGATGTGCTCTTATAACTAGGTAAATGGAGTCCCGTCATGTGCAAATTATGACCTCCTTTCTTAAACAACAAGATATGAATGGTGATCTCAAGGGTATGTTGTTCTTGTATACTTTTATTCCATTCTTACTGTATTGTTTTGAACTACATACTTTTGGGATAGACATTATACAATACTTTTGTATACATAATTGGAAATGGCCAAGTTGTTGCACTAAAGAGACAAATACCATTCAGGTACATTCCTTGTATTTCTATTATTTTGTGGGCTGGTTACTTGGGTGAAGCTAGTGTCCAAGCACTAGCTGAAGTTATTTTTGGAGATTACAATATACGTAATTGGGCCTTAAATATCCTATGCTATCCTTGGGCCCTCAAATTTTATATCGGGCATGGTGGGCATGTTGTTGGAAATTATGGTTTTACGATACCAATTCCAAAGGTTATAAATTTCCCATTTTAGTAGGTTAGAAACTAAAACCATTCATTGTTAAATATATAACATCCAAAACTTTGCAGGTGGGCAGCTGCTTATGACATGGTACCCTCAATATTTCATAAAAGTTCCCATGAATGTCATGGAAATGTGTCCCAATTATTCCACAGGATACCCAAGCCAAACATACCGATTCTATACATGGGAAATAGTATTTCAGTTTGGTCATGGATTAAATTATTCAAACTACTCTTATGATTTTACTGCATCAACAGTTGATCACATTGTTCTGTCATATTTTTACAATCAAGCTCAACTTGATTCACTTTCCCAGGTTTCACCACAGAACTAAAAGGCATCAAACCACATTTATGTTAATGGTTATACAACTTGTGAAAAGGTCATATTTAAATTGCAAGTTTTGGTTGATAATCATGGTCCCAAGGAAGGAAATCATGTTGTATTATTGTTTGCCAAATATCCTGCAACTCATAGAGGAGTGCCAAAGAAGCGGTTGATTAGATTTCAATGACTGCATGTGCAGTCTCAAAAGTCTAGTGAAGTTCAGTTTGTAATCAACCCATGTGAAAATATGAGCATGTGGAGATAGGTAACTTGGCTATTTGTGTAGAGGTGACAAACCCGGTCATAAATTCTTTTGAATTTGATAGCACTCTAGTTGCATCCATATCTCATTTTTTGAATGACTTGCTTCGAGTCTCCAAGAACTATGAGATTTGTAATATTATTTTTCCTTGCCAGATCCATCCCAAGGAGAAGCGCGAGCCACTCCACTTCATTATTGGTTCTATTCCCTATTCCCAAAGTGTATGGCATTACTTTTCTTCCTTAGGGATCAAAGATAATACCACTCGCACCTACCTCCCCACGGTTTCCTTTCGAGGAACCATCAAAGAAAAGGATAGTTGTATTTTGATTCATCCTCCATTGGTTAAATTCTTCTCTACTTTTCCAAACTTTGCAGGGATGAATATTGAGGGGAGATTTAGTTTGAAAAGAGTTCTAACTTAGGATGTCTTGAAACCAATTAACTTCTTCAGGACTGAGGTCCTCTGAGTGAGGGAAGGAAACATGTTTAGAGGAAATATTTTCATGTATCATGTTTATGGATTTGAATGCTGCATGCTGAGGGTCTACCTTCTTGTCATCGATCATAATCCTATTGCTCACGAGCCATATTTTCCAGCACATATTTTTGGAACTTTATTCCAAATTCTTAGGAGACTATTCTTCTTCCCTATCTTACCTGGATAAAATATCTTCCANAATCCTTTTGCTCACGAGCCATATTTTCCAGCACATATTTTTGGAACTTTATTCCAAATTCTTAGGAGACTATTCTTCTTCCCTATCTTACCTGGATAAAATATCTTCCATTTTGTGGTCATACCTAAAATGTTGTCAGGGAGAGAGAAATTCCTTCTTATGGAACCAAGAGTTTGGGTCCAAACTTGAATAAAGAAGGGAGATTTCGATAAAAAGATGAAAGGATGATTCTTCCTTATAAATACATAGAGGACATCTTGAAGGCCCTTGAAACCCCCTTTTTCTTAAGTTATCTTCTATCAAGAGATTATTTTTAACCAAGAGCCAAAATAAAATATTAATTTTAGGGATGTTGTCGGAGCTCCAAGATTTTCACCAGAAGCATTTCTGGTTTCTTTCTCTATTTCTTTTCAGCATCTGATACCCTTCTTTAAGTGTATAAAATCCTAGCTTGCCCCAACCTATGGAACCTCAAGACCTGATACTGATGGGGGTGATTTGATGGAGGTGAGAAGAGAAGAGAACATATTCATTTTGAATATGAAGAGGGGGTTGTAGTGTTTTCCAACTGACCCAATCTCCATCATTATTTCATTCTACAATATCTTTGAGATTATTTATATTGTGATTTTGCATCCAACTTCAAAGGTTGGGAAGATTGACGCTTGATTCCAGAGGAGGGCATCCCAAAATAGCATCTGACCAAATATCTATTTTACGACCATTCCTTGGTATCCATAACATATTGTCTTTAATTAGGCCAACAGAGTTTTTGTATAGGTTCCATATGGAGGTACCTTTACCTACCCAAGGAGATTCTAAGAAATTGGACCTTGATTTCTTGATATACTTTTTCCTTATAACCTCCTTCCACCATTCCTTTTCACTAGAATTCATCCTCAAAACCACTTTTTCTCCTATAGCATTGTTCATTAAACCTGGATCCCTAATTCCCAATCGTCGAGTTTGTTTTTCTTCCAAGACAGTGTCCCAGTTTACCAAATTGATTTTTTTTCCTTGGGTCTTCCAGCCTTGCCAAAGAAACTTTCTTATATCAATACTTAAGTTGTTGAGTGTTGGTTTTGGCACAAGGAAGATAACACAAGTAAAAACAGGATAAGAAGCTAAAATAGATTTAATGAGGACAAGCTTACCAACTAGATTGAGACAATATGAACCCCAAGCTTGAATTTTATTATTCAAATTTTGGATTAGGGGACTCCAAGCCAAAGTCGTGCAGGTGCTTTTGATAATAGGGACTATGAGATAAACAAATGAGGTCCATTGGATATTTACCTTGATGCGTAATATATAGGATATTTCTCAAAGTATGATGGCATTGTTGTTCCATCCATACATCCAAGACTTAGAGGAGTTAATTCAACTTCCAAATACTTTGTGAAAGAGATCAAATGTAATTTTGAGCCTTCTGGCTGTTTGAGTCAATGCACTACCCAAAAGAATGGTATAATCAACAAACTGAGCATGATTAATGGGTTGGACACCTCTAGCAAATTTGATACCAGGGATGTTTCCTTCATTCTTCATCCTATTGAGTCATCTACTGAAAGAGTCTGGCACGAGGATATAAAGAAAAGGGGACATTGGGCATCCTTGGAAGATTCCTCTTTGCACTTGAAAAAATGAAGTTGGTTGTCCATTGACTAGAGGTTCTATTGAGGGTTTTCTTATACAGGATTTGATCCATGAACTTAGGAGGGAAGCCATATTTTTTCATAACTTGAAAAATGTAAGAATGTCTTATTCTGTCAAAGGTGTTTGCAAGATCTAATTTAATTTCCATACATGCTTCTTTGCGATTCTGACTTGAGTGAATAACTTCTTGTACCAGAATAATATTTTCATAAATATGCCTTCCAACGATGAATCCTCCTTGATTTTTGGAAATTAGATGAGGTATTTTTTTCGGGTTATGGGGAATTGAGAGTGATGTGAGGGGGGGGAGAGGGGCCATAAGAGCTTCCACCTTCACGTGGTTGGCCCTTTTCATTAGAGAATATTAAATTATTCTTGAAACAAAGAGAAGTTTAGTAAGGAAATGCATAATTATCATGCTAACCCAAATGGTGTGCTTGATCATGTATTGCACGGGGCCAACATTGAAATTTTTAAATTTATGCTTGCTTGGACTGAAATTTGGCATGGTTAGACTAGACACACGCATTTATGGTGTGGAAGGGTTTCCAGACTCAAACATGACTGACGCTAACAATTCAAGCATAAAAAACCATTATACCTATATATTAATTAATGTGTTGCATGGGGCCAACGTTGAATTTTTTTAATTTATTCTTGTTTGAACTAAAATTTGGCATGGTTAGACTATATGCATGCATTGACAGTGTGGGAGGGTTTCCATACTTAAACATGATTGACACTCAAGTTGATCATGTACTTGACCCTGCATATAATACGTGACATGTGAATGCGACCAACATTGAATTTTTTCAATTTGTAATTGTATGGACTAAAATTTGACTTGGTTAGAGTAGACGTGTGTGTTGCTGGTAAGTATTCTTAACGTCTATATACATGCATAGTCATGAAATATATGATAAGTTGGTGTACTGTAAAGTGACCTTGAAGGCCATTAGAAATGAAGGCAATTCAAGGTTTTCAATTATGTGTGGAAATAAATCTTGCCATAATAATAAGGGTGTGCTTGATGGCATTAACCATGCACACAAGGGGATATTTTCAAATTATTAGACACATAGGTCCCACAATTTGATGAATAATTCATGGGCCTCCTATAACCCTTTCCAATAAGTCTAACTGTGACAATGTTCAACATTGTTTCTCTATTCATATTCATCATTTCCAATCACTAACTATTGTTGAATGCAATACACACACACACACACACACACACACACACACACTTAAGTAGGTTTTCAACATGTCATTTTATTGATTTAGGATTTGATTCTATACTAAATATTGTTGTTTTAAAGGAACTTTTTCTTTGGGTGTCAATATATAGTATCTTTTGAAACTCTTTATCCTACAGAAAATAGGTGCTCTAAGTAATTTGAAAAGATTTCATTGTAAGAAATATTTAGGCTACTTGGAATATGAAATGGAGTAATGCATTGGGGGTTATGTTTGTTTAGGAAAGAAAAGAGATATCAATCAACAAAATGAAAGAATTATTTTTTGATACAGCGATGAATATGGATTTCGTGGTTCTATCACACATAAAACTTACCATGTTGAAGATATGTGCATACTTAGACTTGAGTGTGAAAATGCATGCACTATAACTTATAAGTGTGACTTGGTACGCAAAATACACTTTGTTTTCTATTAGCCCATGAATAAAATAGTCATTTGGGCCTCATAGTTTATTCATTGCATAATAGCCAGTAAATACCATTTTGTATACCAAGGAACACTTGCACTCAAGGATACTTATGCACATATCTTCAACATGGTAGTGTCACACTCAGTTTTATGTGTGATATAACCATGAAATCCATATTCATTGATTCCATCATAACCTCCCACTATCATTGATGGAACGTGTTGAATTTATTTCCATAACTAGCCTTTTCCTTAGCTTAGGTGTGTGATAGTGGCTTTCACACTAGGGGACTAACCTTTAGGTTGGTTTTGTTAAATGTTCACGTGCTTCCCACTCCCCTTTCCTATTTATGGTCATTAATCTATGGTTTTTCCTTGGATCTACGACTTTCTCATCAAAACTTGTGGACTTGAGAACAATTTCAAGGTCAGTGACCTACATATTTGCTAGAAATGTGTGAATATGATAAATGTGTGACTGTGTGAATATGTTAACCTACAACTCTAATTTACCTTCCATTTTAGTTGAGAATGCTCTCTCTTATTTCATGTGAGCCAATAATTCTCTATCCTTAATTGATGATTGAGTTTCAAGAGAGTATTGTATAAGGAGGG
>LPNX010776933.1:264632-289751 GCA_001517045.1 Pseudotsuga menziesii
TTATAGAAAGACTTGTGCATCTAGGGTGTTTTTAAATAATCAAATCGTTTTCCCTAGTATCCCTTGTTAGAGTTTACGCAACTTCAGAATCTATTCTTATTGTACTTGTATTGTCCTCCTTCGAGATTTGAACTTGTTGTAATCATTAATACAAAACCTAGAAAGAACAATGTAAACCTTGGTGTGAAAAGCCAAAAACAAAAGAAATAGAAATAATAATAAAATTTAAAATTATATTGCTCCCCCAAGAGAATTCGGCCCCAGTTAAATTCTTAATGGGAAAATAATATAAATAGGAGGATAGCCTCCTCATTATTACACACATAATATACACAACAACTACACAACAGCTCAGTGAAGTTTGTAGTTTTCTCGAAGAGAGAGAGAAGCTCACATATGTTGTAGAAGAAGATTGTTTTTAGGGTTTCTATATTTGGAAATATTTTCATATTTTTCTCTTTCTTCTTCATTGTACTATGATCTCAGAATTATGATCTCTAGACGAAGGTTGTTGGTTTTTCTCCCATTTGGGTTTCCCATGTGAAAAATACTTGTGTTATTGTTTTGTGCTTTGTATATCTTCTAGATATCCTATTGATGAATTAAATTAAGATATACTTCTATAATGTTAAAAAAGTATAACATGGTTTTAGAGTGGTAGTGGAAGAATCCATTGTCAAAACCTTGTCGTAAACCTATTGGAGCTAGGGTTTCATCTTTCGAGGCCTTCACTCAACTTTTTGGCAAAAAAGGAGCCTTGGGAATTGCGCTCTAAGAAGGGCACATCTTTTGGTGAAGGCAGAATTCAATTCTAAGAATTTTTTACCTCATTCTATGGCAGCAACAAAAATTAGGGTTTCCAGTTTGACCTACTTTCTTCATATTTTTGGATCGAATATGCCTCTACTCAACTCGCCTCTCTAGGGTGCATCTATCTGTGTATCCAAAACTACAACTTTCATTTTTGACCTAGCCTTTGCTAGGGTCTCAAATACAGATCTGCAATCAAGATGATCAACATGAAGGTTGAATATTTTTTGGAAGGAGCTTCCAATTTAATCTCATGGAAGTCTAGGGTTTTTCTTCTGCTAGAATAAAATGACCTATTATAGTTTGTAAAGGAAAAGTTCCCAGAACCAGAATCCGAAGAAGACAAAACTCGCTGGAGAAAGAATGATGCCAAAGAAAGGAGGATTTTAGTGGACTCGGTTAGAGATAACTTGGTTCCTTGCATCTCAAAAAATATGATGGAGAGGAGGATGTTCAAAACTCTAAAGAGGTTATTTGAGCACAGTATCATCAATGTGACTCTCACATTGAGGAATCAACTATCAAATATGAATATGACGAAGTCCATGAATATTGCCTCATATTTTATGAGGATCACTGAGCTTCGAGAGAAGATAAATTCCAGTGGAGACAATATTGAAGAAAAGGATCTTGTTATGAACACCTTAAATGGTCTCCCACGATCTTGGGAGTCTTTCATCCAAACTATAAGTGATCAAACCAAGTTTCCCAAATTCGATAAGCTATGGGTAGAATGTACTTGGGAAGAAACAAGAATCCTCACATGCCAAAGACTTCATGGCACTCAACCTGAGGAGAATCAAGTGTTCATATCTCATGCCAAGAAAGGAAAGGGAAGGGGAAGGAATTCCTTCAATAAAAATCACCAAGATAAGAGATCAAGTCCTCCCCCAGATCAAAAGAAACAATATAAGAATTATTTATCTCAAATACAGTGCTATAGTTGCAAGAAATATGGTCATTATGCCACTAGTTGTCGAAGCTCAATAAAAAAGAAGCATGAAGCTTCAACTGCAGATGTCCAAGAAGACCCTCCTCACAAGGAGCCAAGGAAGGATGATCGTTCAGATTTCTTCTTAATGATATGAATATCCATGCTATGATAATCATCAATAAAGCATATGAAGATCAGTGGACTCTGACAGTGGGAGCCGACCCAAAAAACTACAAAAGGTAAGTATTTGATTTTACATGCTCTAGTAAATTAGATATGGTTGTTTTTAATACGTTTTACTCAGATATACATTTCTAAATTCAGGTAGTTAAATGGCCTGTCATGCTGCACAACTCATCTAGGATGATGAATCCTTTATAACATATTGGAGTAGTACACACTCTTAATGGTATGTTATAATGGAGACCATAAGAATCTGGATAATGGGCTTATGTTTGTTGCGTCGAAGCATTGACTAGAAAGTTGCCTACATTATTTCGTTAATACATTTATTATGAAATATTGCTAACCATCTGATGGGATTTTACTTGTAGGGAATTCCATGATCTACGAAAAAAAGTGATCTCATTGATATACAGATGGAACGAAAGCAGAAATAATCTAGAAACATGTATTATGACTCTCAGACCCAGAATAAAATCATGCAGAGATTTGGTGATCAGAAGCAGAAAGATTCTAGGAATGTCATTCTATCTTCTTATTCAACAAGATTTACTCAACCATCTTCTAAGAGACAAAGGGAGTTATCCCTTAAATACAAGAAATCTAATCTATTACATATGATAGAAACCCGACGACACTGATCTTGTGACTCAAACAAGACAATTGAGGGATCCTTGATGAACCTAATCATCACCAAGATGGATAATTAATTTCTAGTATACATTCATGTGCCCAAGTTAGAACCTTCAGGCAAGAAGGAAAAATTCGTGGGATATTGCAAGTCTTCAAATGATTACCAAATATACATCCCATGATCGATTCAAATCGAAGTTAGACAGGATGCAACCTTTGAAGAAGAAATGGCTATCCGAAAAGGAAGAGGATCATATATGGAGATAGATGACGATGAAGAGATGAGATCATATCCCCCTCCAAACATTAAAAGGGAGTCTAAATAAATGAATAAACTGATCAGTCACATTGATCCAGTTGAGCTAGATGATGCTCCCATAGATATGGTAGTAAGTTGGAAAAAAAACCAGATGGGAATGACATATTTTGCAAAAAATTTGCATGGATAAGATGGGAGCATCGAATAATACAAGGCCAGATTATTGCCAGAGGGTTCTCTCAGAAAGAGGGAGTCGGTTATGATGAGACATTTTCTCCTATGGCTTGACACACTTCCATCAGATCGATTATTGCTATTACTTCAGCTATGGGATGGAAGTTGTATCATAGGGATGTCAAGACAACCTTTCTTAATGCCATTGTTGATGCATTACTTCTTGGGATTGGAAGTATGATAAAGGAAGAAGAATATTTCTGTAGGTCAAGGAAAATACACCATGAATATCCTAAAGAGATTTGGAATGTAAAAACGGGAAGAAGCTGCGTTGATGATTCGGCAAATCTCGACATTTCGATCCCTACTTTGGGATCATCATCAGGAGACAACTGAAGCGTGATAAAAGATCAAGAAGCCCATCAGTATTTATATAGTTAGTGTGCAAGTTCTAGGTTTTTCAAGTCGGTTTCAATTTTTAATTCTTGTGTTTAAATTTTAAATTTAAATTAAATATTTTAATTTTTAATTTTAATTATTACTATTATGAGAATTAAAATAAAGTTTTTTAATGGTTTAGAAATGTTTGTTTTTTAATTTTTAAAAACCTTGATTATTATGTAAGTTAAGAACTTTTTATGTTTCTAAGTTACCAAAAAGTTTTTAAAAAAAATTTTTGTTTTAATATTTAAAATTTTTTTTGTTTAAATTTTTTATTTTTATTAATTTTTATTAAAATTTTAAAATTCTTTTAACCAAAAGGTTGAGGGGTTTTTTCTAAAACTAATTTAATAAAGTTTTTTAATTTGGTTTTAAAGATGTTTGTTTTTTAATTTTAAGGATTAATATGTAATTTAAAAACTTTTTAAGTTTATAAGTTACAAAAAATTTTGTTTTAATATTAAAAGATTTTTAATTAATTTTGATTTTTAATTTTTATTTAACTAATAAAGTTGAGAGTTTTTCTTAAAATAATTAACCTAACCAAGAGATTATTATCCTAAAAGGGGAAGATGAGCTTTATAATTTAAAATTTGTATTAGGTTCGAAGAGAAGGTTAGATTGGAAAGGTCTGCGGAAAGTTTGGGGAACTTAGGCAAAAGGATAATTTAGGGTGGCAAAGGAGTCGAGGGAACCCTTTTTCTTAAAGTTTTAGTTAGGTTTGGGAGTTCTAATTGTCGTTGGTGAAACGTATTTCCTTGATTTGCAGGGAGTGAATGAGTGGTTTCCAAGAATCACTAATTTTGGCGCCATCGTCTCTGTTAAGGCAATTCTTACTAAGGTTAATTTCAATTTTCTCTCTAATTTTTCTTCTTAACAAGTTGTCCTCTCTAGCAATGACTTTGGCGTCTTCAAGGCAGATGTGGTGACCAGTTTTGTGTGCATGTTCCGCAAGGGCATATTTCTTGTGTCTATTGTGTCTAAGGTCGTCACTATGTTCCTTAAACCTAGTCTCCATGGAGCAGCCAGTCTCCCCTATGTAAAGCATGTCACAAGAACAAGGAATGGAGTAGACTCCTTTGTATGCTTTGGGTTCGATGGGGTCTTTGAGGGAGTCTACCATATTTCTAATGGTGTTGGGAGGAGTGAAAAAGACCTAAATTTTGTGTCTCTTTAGCGTCCTGGCTAGTTTGTCTGTGGTGCCTCTTATGTAAGGGAGGAAAATTTTTCGTGTGTTAGTGTCCTCATTTTTGTCTTTAGTCTTTTTCTTCCTTGGTCTTTTGGTGGAAGCTATTGATTTCTTAATTTGTTCGCTACTGTATCCATTATTCTTGAACACTCTCGTTAAATGGTCAATTTATTCTTTGACGTGATCCTTGTCAGAGATCCTTAGAGCTCTGGTTACAAGGATGTTGATCACACCAACCTTTTGAGGTGGGAAATGATGAGAGTTGGCATGTAAATACCTATCGGTGTGGGTCTTTTTCCTATAAACTTGGTGTGAGAATGAACCATCTTCATTCCTTGATATGAGGACATCTAAAAAGGGGAGTTTGTTGTTTTCTTCGATCTCCATGGTGAATTTGATGTTGTCATTTTGGTTGTTGAGGTGTTCCAGAAATTGGTTGAGAGTGTTTGAGCCATGTGGCCAGACCACATCCGTGTCATCTACATAGCGTTTCCATCTTTTAGGTTTAAGGGGGAAACTATTGATGGCATGTTTTTCAAACGTTTCCATGTAAAGATTGGCAACTATGGGGGACAAAGGTGAGCCCATAGCTACTCCTTCGACTTGTTCGTAAAAAACTTGTTGAAAACTAAAGAAGGTGGTCTTTAGACAAACTTCAACTAGTTTGGTAGTGTCATCATCCGTTAAGTCTCTGATGGTTGTAATGGCTTCGTCGACGGGAATTTTAGTGTAAAGGGAAACTACGTCAAAGCTTACAAGGATATCATTAGCCTCGAGGGTCTCTTTGCAAATGTCTTGGACCCAACTAGTGGAGTATTTCACAAAGGAGTTCGTTTTGCCTACCAAGGGTTTTAGCAAATTCGCAAGGTATTTGGCAAGTTTATAGGTAGGAGAGCCAATCGTGTTTACAATTGGGTGAAGGGGAGTGCCATTCTTATGAATTTTTGGAAGACCATAGATCCGTGGGGCATTTCCTTCCTTGGGAAGTAGTTTCTTCTTCAGCTCATCATCTAAGTTAGAGTTTATGATGGCGTTGTGGACGATTTTGTGAAACTTTTTACCTGGGTCTTTACTTAGTTTTCGATAGCTTCCGCAGGCCAAGTGTTCAAGCATTTTATTGTTATAATCTTCTGTGTTCATGAATACGGTAGCATTACCTTTATCTGCTTTAATAATCTTTATTTGTTGGTTTTGTCTAGGATTAAGTAAAGCTGTTTTTTCTTCTTTGGAAATATTAGGTTTTGGAGGTTTAGCGTGCCGAAGAATGACAACACATTCTTGTCTGGCCTCTTCAACGCTATTTTCAGGTAGGTGTGCGACAGCATTTTCAATGCTGCATAAGAGTTCTTTTACCGGAACCTTGGTCGGCGCGAGGGAAAAGTTTAACCCATATTCCAAAACTTTGGTGTCGTTTTCAGAGAGAATGGCATTAGAGAGATTAATTACGTTGGTATTCTTTACTTCGTCATGCTGGATCGATTTGGGTTGGTGTGCATGGAGCAGATTTTCAAATTTTCGCTGTTGTTTGAGGGTCGCTCTTCTCCATTTGCATTCTTTCTTCATGTCCAGCGTAGAGTCTATACGATTCCACAGGTCAGCATTGATTGTACTGGCGAGTGAGAGATGGAGTCTGCAGGCTTTTTCTGATAGACGAATGACTTCGCCACACGTTCTCTTTAGTTCGCTTCTAATTAAAGACAGGCTTAGTTCGGTGAAGAGCGACTGGTTCCTTGCTGTGTTGAGGTGGTGGTTAAACAGGGCGAAGCGTGGGATAATTTTGTTGTTTCTTGGTACGGATTGATTCCAAAAGCTTCACGTCATTCAGGACATCACGAGATTTGGAATGTTTGACTGCAAGTCCATAGATACTCCAATGGATGCAAATTTGAAGAAGTTGAGAGATTTTGCTTCATATTCAAATTTGATCTATCCCACTATGTATTGCCATTTGATTTAGTGCTTGATGTATTCGACGAACACCAAAAAAAATATTTGTTTTGTCTATGAATTCCATCAGTTAGTTCATGTGCTAACTGAGGCATATTCACTAGACTACTGCAAAACATGTGCTCAGATACTTACATGGAGCTATTGGATATGATCTATGATATGATTTAGATTGTGACTTGATATTGCAAGGGTTTGCAGACTCATATTGGTCTAGATCCACTATATATAGGAAGTGCACTTCAGGATGTTGTTGAACAGTTTGATTTCTGCAGTAATTTCCTAGTAGAATAGGAAGCAGAAATCAGTAGCTCTCAGTATTGCAGAGGCCGGGTATATGGCTGGAATTTCAGCAGCCTGAGAAGGAGTTTGGATTCATAAACTTCTTGCATGATGATTTGGCCTGATTCTAGAGCCAACTGTGGTTCACCATGATAACCATAGTTGTGTGTAGATGTCAGTGAATCATGTATTTCACAACAAGTCGAATCACATAGAGATTCAACATCACTTCATGGTGTAGAAAGGTGTGGTCGAGCTGCAGTATATTCTAACATACGACCAAACTACAGATGTTCACACCAAGCATCTTCCCAGGATGAAGCATGAATACTTTTGTGAAATACTTGGAGTAGAAGAGAATGTATCCCTCCTTGAGAGGGAGATATGACTGGGAGAAATTTACCATACTTTTTCTTAGATACCTCTGCTTGTTTAGGTTCTTATCCAGGTATGGTATAAATCCCATCGATAGATGAGACATACAGGTAGTAGATAGTCGGGTTCACACAAATGCCTCTACTCATCCAAGTGCTCATCTAGGTATGGGAGAAATCCCATCGAAAGATGAGTCAAATAGGTAGTATATGGTCATTTTCTTGTATAAACACCTCTACTCATTCAAGTTCTCATCTAGATATGGGAGTAACCCATCGACAAATGAGACAAACAGGAAGTATATGGTCATGCACATTTTCTCATTCGGGTTATCATCTAGGTATGTGAGTAACCCATTGGTAGATGAGACAAACATGAAGTAGATGGTCATGCACATTTACTCGTTTAGATTCTCATCCAGGTATGGGAGTACCCCATCGGTAGATGAGACGAACGGGTAGTAGATGGTTGTGCACATGTGCTCATCCGATATCTCTATCCAAGAATGGAAGGATTACATCGGTAGTGGAGACGGATAGGTAGCAGGATATTTTATCTCAGACATCTAAATAGAACAAATTCATAAAGACAAGATTTAGTACGTTTAGAGATGATAGAGATAGTATAGATGTATAGATGAAACCTAGATGATGTGATGTTGATGAATATCGAAGAATACCTTCCTTATTGAGAGGGAGTGTTGGAGTTTTTGCAACCTCAAAATCTATTCTTATTGTACTTGTATTGTCCTTCTTCGGGATTTGAACATGTTGTAATCATTCATACAAACCATAGAAAGAACAATGTAAACCTTGGGGTGAAAAGCTCACAATAAAATAAATTAAAATAAAATTGTAAAATATAAAATTATATTGCTCCCCCAAGTGAAGTCGTCCCCACTTAAATTCTTAATGGGAAAATAGTAAAAATAGGAGGCACCCCTCATTATTCCACATAGTAGCTACACATCCACTACACAGTGGCTACACATCATCTACACAACATATACACAAGAGCTCAAAAAAGTTTGCAGTTTTATGGGGGAGAGAGAAGCTCGCATATACTACAGAAGAAGGTTGCTTTTATGGTTTCTATCTTTGGAAATATTTATATTTTTCACTTTCTTCTTCATTATGCTTTGATATCAGAATTATTATCTCTAGATGAATATTGTTGGGTTTTCTTACATTTTGGTTTCCTAGGTGAAAAATAATTGTGTTATTGTTTTGTGCTTTTTATATCTTCTAGTGATCCTATTGATGAGTGCAATTAAGATATATTTCCATAATCTTAAGAAAATATAACATCCCTTATCCTAGGTCCTGAACCTTGACTTGACAACCTTTCTTGATCTAGGGTTTGTTTGTAGACCTAGGCCATTATCAGTAGGAGGTTCAAACACATCACATCACATCAAATACACCAATAACTCAGGCTAAAACCATAGAAATAATGGGTGCATATGCTTGGAACTCCTCCATAACATAACATCAATCCTACCAACGTTTAAGCATATGCAAAATAGGCCCATAAGTTAAGGCCCTTAAACTATATATAATGTATCACACCAACAATATCTATACATGCCTCGACCTTGATCATGTCATAACAATCAAAATGATAATAGAAGAACCATGTAAAGTGTTAGCTCCTCAAGAAAAAATGGTATGCCAAATAAACCCAAACACTACAATAAACTATAGTTGAAAATACTACTAAGATCAAGGGAAAAACACAAGTACATGCAACCAACTTCTTTCATTTGGGTCTTTCAAATGGATATCTCCATGTTTTAACATGGAATGGAGATGTATGAATAGTTATATAAATAAAATTATTGTATATACTAAATAAGATTGCATGCAAGTAGTGATTATCATTTTTATGGTTAATATAAGTTTAAATGATTGTTTATCTCATCAAATATTAATGATAAACACTAAATCATTCGGTTCAGGTCTCTCGGTATAGAGAAACAATATTTGTGCAAGTGGTGAATTCTAGTGTATGTCACAATATTTTCTTACGGTGTATAGTATTTGTGGCTATGTGATATTGTATGCATTTTTTACCATAACGCAAGGAAAATGAATATTGTTCACTGTGAGAACATATTGCCACATACATTAATTGTACATGCAACCAACACTAGTCAAGTAACTAATGTTGCAAATCCAAGGTATTCCAAACATGTTTCAACATTAATACATGAACAATTGCATGTTGTAACCCATGGTAAAGCATAAAAAAAGTAATCTCAATGTAATAAGGGACAATTGATGCTTCATGCATATAAGAAAGAATTAATACTTCATGCATACATGGGAGCATCAATATTGTGCATATGTTATAAGAATTGTTTCTTTGTGTATATCAAAGAGCATTGTTTCTACAACAAAGGGGACCATAGAACTAGTGAAATTGCATGCATTGAACCCATTGTGCACCTAAGTTAACATATCACACATATTCTTCATTTTATCATGAAACATATGATGGAAACCACAGAGTGAAGCTCATATATTAAAGCTCAATATAAAATATCATATATTGTATCTATTTTCTATATTTTATGCATCTTATAACATTATATTACAGCCAAGTTAAAAAATCTTGCATCTAGTGATTCAATATTTGAGAATATTGAATAATGAAGGCAATGCAAGATAATTTTAAACATAATTTTAATCTCTTTCAAATTTAACACTCCCAAAGGTCCTTGTGTTAAAATTTACATATGTAGTAACACTAAATAGCAACAATAAATAAATAGGATAATTAACAAGTAGACAAAAACTCATCAAACAATATCAGTAAAAGAGGAAACCAGCAGTACTAGTTCAGGTCTTCTTTATACTTAGATATTTTTCCAGATCAGACCTTGCCCTTTGAAGGGCAAGTCACTAAGAAATAGTGGACATACCTTATAGAGAAAAAATAGGTTTTAGTAGGGTAAGGTTAGACTAATACAACCTACATGCATAGTTGTAGCATTTTCAAGCATTAGAGAATATTCCAAATAGGTTTAGTAGCTCATAGGCTACTATAGTAGGCTAAACAGAGTCAATTTAGCATTAGTAGGCTCAACAAATATTACAAACCATTCTTAGCAGCACATAGTAAGTCATGGTCCAAGTTTAGCATCCTAAGTCATAATAAAAAGGTCATAACCCAATGCTAATGTTCACGGCCCATCCTAATGCATGCTAAAAATAGTCATGACCTAGTCTTCGGTATGCTCAAGATAGTCATAACCTAGTATAAATAGTGATAACCTATCTTAGGTATCTTACAACATCCATAGCACAACTTTGGTAGATTTACAATAGCTGTAAATCAGCCCTAGCATGATTACAAGGGTCACAACCCAACACTGGAAATTAGAGTATTGATCTCATCCAAGTAAAACACCCTTATGGAATCCCTAGCACCAGTAACAAGAGTCATGACATAGATCTAGCATCAGAAATGATCAAGACATGGATCTAGAATCCCACAAGGATCAAGACACATATCTAATAGCCAGTAACCTGTCACAGGTCAATCCAAACACCCAATAGCAGGTAACGTATCATTCCAAGCAGCCTTAAACAAATCATGGATAAGCTACGAATCCCTAAAATAGGTCAATATTCATTCCTTTTGATCAAGTTCCAACTGGGCACCATCAAATAGGTCTAGGAAGCCTTGAATTTGTCCCATGTTCCCATTAGAGGTTTCTTTGTGCTTACAAAGTGCTATGTGTGCATCTATCTCTAGTTGAGGGCCTACTCATCCATGTGTAGCTTTACTATCAGACGTTTCTTAGCATCTATGCATTTGCACTAGGTTTTGAAGTGGTCTTCCATATTGCGAAGTTGGGAGTCTAGATTGTCCATATTTTTAACTCTGTCAATTTGGGGATGGAAACTTGAAGGACCAATGGAAAATCAGGATTCCTATAGGTGTATTTGGTTTTTGAAGAGGCACATGGTTTTGCAAAGTATAATGTTGTGGTAGCAAGGAACAAGAACATAGTGAACATATTTTGAATCATGTTGGCATGTAATTCAACATGTTAGTACCACTATCCATCAAGTTACTCTAACAAGGATTGGTTGTAATGAAGTTTTTTCTCTTACCTTTACTCTATCTAGTGTTGAGTGAGGGTGGATTCTTGAGTTCCATTGAAATGTCTAGAAGAATGTCAAGGAGAAATGGAATACGAAAAGACAATTTGTGCAAGTTTGAGATCAAAAGTCCCAAAATTTCATAAAACAAATGTGCAAAAAACCAAATAAGACAACATAATTTATGGTTGTCCAACAAATAACAACAAAGGTATGTCAATGGGACTAAAAGAGTACAAGCAATATAGGTATAGTGCGAGAGTGCAAAAGAAATTCATAGCATGATATTGAAATAAGGAAGATATAAAGAACTAAGTTATGATACCAGACACGTCCATATAATCCATTGTGTCTCGTGTCATCATATCGGACATGAACACATCCTGACATGGTGTCAGACACTTGTTTTGGACATGTCTTATTTTAGGACACATCCAAAACACATGTCTGACACTGAGTCAGGATGTTTCCTAAAAACAAGACACAGTGTCCTAAAAATAGGACATTGTGTCCCTTAAACATGACACTTCTAACAAACAAACAAAAATGTAATATGAAAATTTTATCCTCATTCATTCACATTTTTTAGTGAGGCTTGAGATCTAAGAGGGTTATTTTTGTAGGTGAAGAGCATTAGAAGGTTTTCCATATTGATCTACTTAATTTTGTATTTTCCAGCGGCATTCTGACATTCATGTAATACATTTTGATTTTGATGACTTAATGAGATTTTTTTTAGTTTATGACAACCCACTGCACCAATGGAATTATAGCACCTCACGTTTGTCATCCTTCTCCCTCTACAATTTGTGATGTATTTTTATTATTTATCCATATACATTTACATATTACATTGTTTGGCTCTTATTTGCGATGTATTTTTATTATTTTTCCATGTACATTTACATATCACATGTTTGGCTCTTAGCCTCTCAAATCAAGTCAGGGAGAACACAAACAAGTATTATGTGGGAGCATATTCCACAAACAACATCACAAGGGAATTCATTGCACATAGGGGAGGTTACCCCTTATTTCTATTCCTACCCATGGAATTCAATCTACGTGGCATCATCATTGAAAGTGGCATAATCTAAAATATAAAGCATGTATATAGATGCAATTCTTCATTCTTCCATATATTTAAAGCTTGTATATAATCTTTAAATATAATCTAAAATATAATTGATAGAAGATATTACTATTACTATTATTCTATTTGGCATTTTCAAGTGGAATTCCAACATCTATGTAATATATTTTGATTTTGATGACTTAATAAGAAATATGGTTCTGACTCCTGAGTATTGACATGTTGATTTATGACTATCATGAGTATCATGAATTATCTATGTGTATCATAATATATATATATATATAACGTGTCCTATGTGTCATGATTCTGGGGGTCACCGTGTCCATGTCGAACACTTGAATCCCCGTGTCCTTCGTTTCATGTGTCCTCATGTCAAGTGAATTAGGAACTAAGTGTCTAGATAATGGTTGACCAAGAGAAGATATATGGTTTAGTGAAATTGTAATAAAGATGCTAGAAACTAGTGAGTGTCAATGATTAAAAATGAAATGTCAAGAAATGGTGTAGTTAGAGCTCGTTGTCGAGGATAGGTAAGGAGGACTCAATACAAGATCCTCATCATAGTCATAAATAATTATGAAAGGTTCAATCCATTAGTTAATGATATCCTTATTGGCATTGGAAATCCTAGCCATGGTTGGATGGTGGGGTCAATATATGCTCCTTGTCATAGTTAGCAATAACTGTGAAAAGGATAATGCACTAGCATATGATATCCTCCTTGTAGTGGTGAGGGATAACTAAGAGGGAATGCCTACAAGATCCTAGGGGGATCAAAAGAATGAGGAATCCAAGTTATATTACCATACAAGGTTGTGGGAAAGAAAATCCATATGGAAGAATAGTCATTAAAAGCATAACAACTTGCTATCATGAATTGCAAATAAGAAAGAAAACTACAATTGTAGGAAATTACAAATGGATTGGGGAAATGGAGGAATTTTGAGAGATAACTTCGAGCAATAAAGAGATACATGTGTTTCAATGGTATGCAAACAAGAAATAAGTGTTTGGAAACACTTTTAAATCACCCAAACTAGTTGGAGTTGAGATTTCATAGGGTGTTTTGGGGAAGGAGACCAAAATTGAAAAACTCTAAAATGAACATAGTAACAACAATGTGAAAAAACTCACATACAAGAAAGGAAAATGAAGGGAAATTATGCAGACATAAGAGGAGAATGTTTTTTGACCAATTATTCTATTATTACAATTATCAAATACATTTTAAGTGAGTGATCATCTTTGACCGAATCAACTATGAAATATTTACAATGTAGGTAGAGTATAAAATAAATAAAATACAAATATAATACATATTCAGACTAAGTTTACTAGGAAACAAGAAATAAGTATCATTCCAGTAAGCACACCCCAGATTCAATGCATTCAAAGGGTAGAGTCCCTCTAGGGTTTTATGGTCTTTTCCCACACAAAGGTATAAGCCAACACCATAAGACCACATCATCCAATCATTTGTGTTCACAATAGTTTAAATAGCAGGGATTTAGGTTGTTACTAGGTGACAACGGGGAGTGTTATTTAGTATTTTTTCTTCCACTATTTATTAAATTCAACTTAATTTTGGCCATTTTTTCCAATTTTGAAGATGCAAGACAATTAAATGAAAAAACCCATACTAATCAAAATATGCATTTTCAATCTTGGGGGAGAATTGCTAACTATGTATGATGATAGTGGAAAATGCATGCCGTAATGCCTTGTAATTCTCTAATATGAATTATGCATACCCAACAAGGTCCTATCTGAACTTTTTTCCCATGGTGCAGGTAGAACCAAACATGTATTTGTCATATTTTTCTTCCTCGAGCGAGGGGAGTTCAGTAAGACTAGATAAAAGTGAGACATCTAGTAGGTATACAAGGGTTATATCAACTAGATGTCAAAAGATAAGAAGAAAATTCCATAAACGCATGGAATGTTTTCTCATTGAAGGGGGGACATGTTCCTATGATGATGAGACAATAGGCGACATTGAAGTTCCCTTGAGGTACAAACATCTAGTGAAACAATGGGTACCCAATTATCTTCCTTAACTAAACACAGATTTTTGTGTGAACGAGAGGATATATCAAATTGCACCATCGCCATTACATGGTTTGGGGTTGTTTTGCATGGATGGAATAAAGGTTGGTTACGATAGATGTACATAATTGATGGAGTATGTTGGACCTTGTTAAAATTACAAAGATTGGATGCACCTGGTACAATATACACGAATTATGTGCCGATATGCATTGTCAGCAAATTAATTACAACTGAAATACAAAATCAAAATAAAGGAGCAGCGTTATACATTGACGAAAATCCAAAAACCACATGGAATATTACGAGGTCTATAAATATTACACAACCAGGGTTTACAATTAAGCAACCCAACCGCATATTTGAGGGGCATGAAAGAAATCGTTTATTTGTATGTGACATTAAATCAAGAGCTGCAGGGAAACAATTGCTTATTAATTACAATTTGAATCAAGTAGATACAAACATAGTTACTATGGGAGTGGTACATCTAACAATTTACCCAATATTTTATTAATTAATTTAACTTCTTAAGCAGTTTTCATTAGTCTAATGTTATAATTTTTTTTTAATTTTCAATATTTACTTCTCAAGGTAGTGATCGGGGCATCTCCCCACTATCTAGTTAGAGGAGTACAACTTCCTCAAGGTAGCAGGTATACATCTTTGTAATAGTAAAAATATAATTTGAAAAAGGCATGTTTTTTGCTGTGTTTTTCATGAGTATATTCGTTTTGATTATATAATGTTATTTGTATATTTGTTGCAGAGTGTTGATCAGGGAAACCAACTAGCTATTGATCAGACTACAGTATCCTCAGGGAAACAGTTATACCTAATTGTAAATGTACAATTTAAAAACCTCAAAATATTTTCTTAATTCTATTGTTACCATGAGTATTTTGGTTTAGTTTGGATAAATTTTTCTATGCTTTTGAGGCAGGGTGTTGTAAGGGGCACCTCCATAGAAGTAGATGATACTAGGTGTCCTCGAGGCAGTAGGTATACATCGATGCAATTGTACAAATTAAATATGAACAAAAAGTTGTTTTGTTGTGTTTTCTCATGATTATATTCGATTCATTTAGATAATGTTATATATATACTTGTTGCAGAGTGTTGATCGGGGAAACCCCCCATCTTTTGGTTAGACGACACCAGTCTTGAGGAAACAGGTATATCTGATTGTAAATATAAAATTTAAATACGTCAAAATATTTTCTTATAATGTTTTTACCATTAGTATTTTGGTTTCTTTATATAAATTTTTATATGTTTTTTATGCAGGGTGTTGTAAGGGGCACCTCCCTATTAGCAGATCGGAGAAGGTCCCCTATAACCATTGATAAGATGAGTAGATGATCCTTGAGGAAATAGGTATTATTCATTGGAATTGTACAAAAAAAATATGGAGCATAATGTGTTTTTTTGTCTTTTTCATGTATATATTGGTTTCTTTCTGATAATGTTTTCTGCTTCTTTTTGGTAGGGGGGTGATCAGGGAAAGTCCCTAGCTATGGATCATATGACACCAGCCTTGAGGCATCAAGTAAACCTAATTGTAATTTTATGAATACATCATGATCGATATGTTTTGTTAATATACTTTTTTCCTAAGTCTATTGCTTTCATGTTAGTAATGTTTTATATATTTTTGTTACAGACCATTGATTCGGCATATAAAACAACATCAGAGCAATCAATAGCTTTAGATTTGAATGATTTTATGTGTGATTCTTGCATTGGTTCTTCTCTAGACCCTATTAATATGATAGATAACTCCTTGAAAACAGTTAATGAGGATATCCTTCATTTGTTATTCATTGTGCTGCAGACATATGAGATTAAATCCAAGGTTGATATTTTGGTAAAGAGATCACATGCCTTGCAAGTAAGTTGCAAAATCTTGAATCATATTATAATCAGAATCTTGAATCTTAAATATGGTTTGTATTTATAAGTTTTTCCTGCGACCACATACTAGTGGCCAAGGCAGTGTTGGCCCCAATGATGCTCATGGAGATTCGTCACATGAGAAAACAACTCCATGTTCATCTTATGTTCCACTGTTGTCAACTGAACAATCAACAACACGTTCTACGACACCCTCGAGGCCAGTTGTTAGTGCACCAGCTAGTGACCAACACACACGAGATCGTGTATAAGAAGGGTTCGATGCAAAGCATGCTAGTATTGATATTGTTGAAGCAACATTTCCTAGATCTTCCCATATCACTAGCACAAGTACAATACATACAAATGTTGGATGAAGAGCTCATTCCAATAAAGATCAAGAATATCCCAGGTAATTCAAGTTAGTGTTTATAATTTGATTGTAATATACTGATAAAACATTGTCTTTCAACTAATGATGGAATGATCGTTTTGCAAGAAATGATGTTTTTTATAAACATCTAAATTATTTTTTCCTGAAGATATTTGGTCCCACCATCCACACAAGGAGGGATAAACAAATTAAAAATTTTAAATATGAGCTCACTAATCGGTTGGCTGGCATGTTTGGAAATGAGACCTTTAATGCAACTACGATCCTAAAGAAGGTTGGACAACATATGAATATTCTATAATACCAATATAGGGTTATCCTAGAAAGGAACCCTAGGTATGAACACCCTCCAATGATTCCAGCTATAGAGTGGAAAGACCTAGTGGAAGATGGAAATGGGAGGGCTCTAAAAAAACAAGGAAAGATACAACTAGGCACAAGGAGGTATGCGAAACTTTACACAATGTAATTCTTAACCTTACTATTATTAATTTATATATAAAATTTGGAACATCTAACCTATCTCAACACTTTCATAGGTTGTCTGACACATCAAAGGACACAAAGACAAGAAAAGAAAAAATTGGTCATCACAAGCTTGGGACTGGTGGTTATTCGAATTTGGAGGCACAAATTGTAAGTATCAAAAAACTAATAATGCATCCAAATAATAAATTGCAAATTATTTTTGTTTTATTGCACTGCAAAAGGTAAATTCATGACGTTGTTCAAATATCCAAGTCAACTAATTCAAGGAAGTGCCCACCGAGGAAGACTTGAAGCTTGAATTCCAGCACGACTTTAGAGTTGTTGTTAAACAAAAATCTTGTGTGGGAAAACAGAGTCTTCAAGTGATCCATCTTGCGCATGGGTATATAAAATTTATATAGTTTAATGAATATTTATTACTTGTGCAATCTATCGATTATAAAAAAAATCCATAAAATATTGACGTTGTTTTGAGTAGGAAAGCAACAATCCAATCAATGTCGAGGTTGATGGACAACAACCAATCGAGATCATGCTTCGAATCTTAGTAATGAATTTCTTCATATGCTACATCAATTTTAAATATTGCATTGAATATGGTGAACATTAATTTTGCTTTTCCATGTTTAAACAGGAGAGCACGTAGAGAGTCACAATGTATAGGTTGAGCCTAGAGTACAGGAATATGAAGTACACCATGTGGACACATCAGGTATAAAACACCTTTGTAATGATTTTTTAAATGAAATACTTGTGGTTATAATACTAGAATATATCAATGTAACATTTTCAAATTATTGCAGCAAATTTGGACCCCTTGTTGCAAAATACACGACAAGTTGTTGAACCACCAAGAACTGAACAACATGTTCTAGAAGACCAGTTTCTTCTTGATTTTGTAAAGAGAAAAAAAAAATAGAAAGAAGTGACTGAAGAAGTACTCTGAAATTATTTTCGATAATATAGTGTCATGCATATTTTTTTCCTTAGTGAATGAATAAATGGTTTAATGAATGTTAGCTTTTATTGAGTGAATGGTAAATGTTTGTTTATGATGAAATATGCATGTTTGCACATAATTTTTTTCAAGTACATGCATTGGGTATGGGGAATTGAGAGTGATGTGAGGGGGGGGATAAGAACTTCCACCTTTACGTGTTTGGTCTTGTTCAATAGAGAATATTAAATTATTCTCGAAACAAAGAGGAGATCAATGAATGGATATGGTGGTGCCTTTCTACAATGCACTCACGTGTCATCTAAATTTTGACAATTTCCTAGGTACATTCCTAGATAATTCATTGAATGAAGACCTTCATATACTTGTTGCAACATGTACAATGCTAGAATGTAATATCTGCATTTCTTATTTATAATGGAACTAGGACATGAACAAAATTTATTACATATGTTATATTTATTAAAAATATGCTAATAATATTTGTAATATGATGTAGTTGTGAGGGACCCTACATGAGGTCTTTCCATCCAAATAGAGAATTTGGAGAGGATTACAACTATAAATCTCTAGGTTTAACAAAATTTCAAGTAAGGGTAAGTTCAATATGCCACCACTTCTTATAAAAGGGATGCTAGTTTTTGAGATTTTCCAATTCTTGTTATTATCTTGATTTCCCCTAATAGAAAGAAGTGACTGAAGAAGTACTGTGAAATTATTTTCGATAATATAGTGTCATGCATATTTTTTTCCTTGGTGAATGAATAAATGGTTTAATGAATGTTAGATTTTATTGAGTGAATGGTAAATGTTTCTTTATGATGAAATATGCATGTTTGCACATAATTTTTTTTCAAGTACATGCATTGGGTATGGGGAATTGAGAGTGATGTAAGGGGGGAATAAGAACTTCCACCTTTATGTGGTTGGTCTTGTTCAATAGAGAATATTAAATTATTCTCGAAACAAAGAGGAGATCAATGAATGGCTATGGTGGTGCCTTTCTACAACCCACTCACGTGTCATCTAAATTTTGACAATTTCCTAGGTACATTCCTGGATAATTCATTGAATGAAGACCTTCATATACTTGTTGCAACATGTACAATGCTAGAATGTAATATTTTCATTTATTATTTATAATGGAACTAGGATGAACAAAATTTATCACATATGTCATATTTATTAAAAATATGCTAATAATATTTGTAATATGATGTAGTTGTGAGGGACCCTGCATGAGGTCTTTCCATCCAAATAGAGAATCTAGAGAGGATTACAGCTATAAATATCTAGGTTTAACAAAATTGCAAGTAAGGGTAAGTTCAATATGCCACCACTTCTTATAAAAGGGATGCTATTTTTTGAGCTTTTCCAATTCTTGTTATTATCTTGATTTCCCATGATTACTCGTAATTGGTGCAGGATATACAAAACTTCTACTTCCTAAGTTGTAAGCATAAGAAGCAACAATACAACTTGATAAAATGGTATGTTATTTAAAGTAACACATTGTCGTATGGACATGAGTATATTCATTTCAACATATGTAATATATATTTGACATGGTGTGTGGTAGGTCCCATATATAGCTGCATCCTTAGGGGGTGTCAAGCTTGGCACAAATGGTCATAGAGACATGTTTGACTGGGTCACTATACAACTTACAAAACTTAACGATCAACATGATTTTGTACAACTTTTGAAATCGAAATCCCTTGCTCTACAGGTATGACATATTGTACTAGTTGTCCATATTTTTTTGTAATAATTGCCTTTGTAAAATTTATTGAAAATGCTATCGATATTAGGACAATTCATTCTAGTGATGGTATTATCTATGATTTTTAAATTAGAACACATACTTTGAAGAATAATAAATAGTGATTTGTGTTGAAGGTGTCTAAAATGATGACATGAAGAAAAATGCCTTTATTCTTCTACGGTTTGCTCATGTGGATCACATTCTTTCTCATATTTAAGGATGTAGAAATGCTATTGAGGTATGGAAGAATTTTAAAAAATTATATGAAACCTATAATAAACTTTGAAATTTATTTTTGTTAAACAAATTAAAAAATATGAAGATGGATAAATCTGATTCTATAACAGAGCATGCATAGAATTAGTTTGTGGTGATTGATACTGAAATTAGAGACCTAGTATTATTGTCATTTCGTTCAATAGCTTCCCTGATTCAAATTGAATTTTAATAAACATCATTTTTCATATCTTCTTGACAGGATATTCCAACATTCGAAGAAGTTGTAGGTTTTTTGGTCAGGCAAGAAGAGAGGTTAGATAAGAATGAGAATGAAGGTTCGGCTACAGTATTCATAGGAAGGCGTGGAGGAAAATGTTGGGATAGAGGTTGTGACAAATAAAGGAGAGCAAGAAAAAAATATTAGAAAAATAATTTAGAGATTCAAAGTTAATTCTCAAAGTACCAAATCCAAATTTTGCAATTATTGTGGCTCAAATAATCATAATGGTCAAATTTCCCACACTTGACACATTGTAGGATAGGCTTAAATGTTAAGTTGTTTAGATCATTGGGTTTAGAATGACATTATGTTGGAGCATTTTTGTGGATTATATAGTTTATGTTCCAATAGATTCCATGGATTGTATATTTAAATTGACTAATTTTAGAAATTTTCATTTCAATAATTATAGAAGCAACATGTATCATACTTTCATGGTTGCGCAGTTCCTCAATGGCTCCCCTTATCATTACCAACTTCTAGCATATTTTCTAGTGGAAATTCATCCTGTACATGATTATGTTATACAAGCACAAGTCATTTCCTTATCTTTACTAAGTACTTGATGTATTTGTGCTTGACCCTTCGCCACTTGTAGTTACAATGCACAAGTATGGATTCTTGTACATTTCCATATTGAATTGAGTTGTTTATATATTTTTAAACAAAAATGTTTCTTTTATGTGTCCATATTCAAATTTCACATATTGAATCAAAATCATGATAAAAAATCATGTACAAACGAATAAGTCTTCTTGTGTTGTAGTTGGGAATTGGTTAATCGTCTAATCAACCTTTAAATTCGTTTATATTATTGAAACATCTCAATCCATTTGATTTGAATAGATCGAGTCAAGTGTTAGTAAATTCAAGGTTGAATTGAGATAGCCATACTCATTGTGGATATCTGACAAGAAATGTGAATGGATTTCATAAGAAGCAACATAATTTTTCTTTTTATACCACAATAAAGTGGCTCCTTTTAGGGTAGCCACAAATTATTTTAATCTGTGGGTTTCATCAGTAAATTTTTTACTTAAAATATAGATCACAACTTGATATATGCAACCCTCCATCAATGGTACCATCACATGTCGTTAGTTTCATCTAGCTAACTTTGGGAGAATTGGTAGTTCTATGAAGCTGAGAAGTATCCATGCTAGATGTTATTGGTGGAAATGGATGAGGGTGTCCAAGGAAGAGATGACAACAACTCTCCATAAGAACAAAAAAATTGCATAACATCAATTAATGGAATAATATAATTTTAACCTATGTAATTCCTCAATGCAACCATGTGATTGGAGGCTCCTGAATCAATGAGAAGGCATGTGTTTTTGAAAAACCAGCCTTCAATGCATGGCATCTCTCATCATGATCTTCAGTCTTGTCTCCATATTTAGCCTTCCTCGCGCCTTCAAGGAGGGAAATATTGTGTTTCTCAAGGACTTTTTTTCATCTTATCTATGGTCTTCTTCATACAATATTTCTCTATATGGTTTCCTTTCTTACAGTAGGAGCACTTTCCCTTGTCAAACCTATTATTTTTGTCCTTCCTAGATCCCGAGGCTTCATCTGTTGGATCAAACTCTTCCTTAGGCTCGAATTCATTATTCCTTTTTTATTTTCCTTTTTGCTTCCTCTTTGCTTATGCATCCTTTGTATCTCCATCCAAGAGAGCTTGTTTTGGAGAGGCCTGAGGGCTCCCATCTATATCATCTTGTCTTATTCCAATATTAGAGAAAATGTGAAGGAATCGAGGGATCATGACATTCACCAATTAGGATTTGTAAGTCTACCAGAGTGAAATGTAGATACGAACACTGATAATTCTACTCCAAGTTTGCTCAGAATAGATAGCACCAATTTCTCATCCTTCTTATTAATCTCTCACTGCTTGGATTGCATGACTAGTGATTTGAATTTTGAGAAAAAATGTTGTACAATTTCGAAGTTGTTTGGCTATAGTGCTATCAACTCATTCCCTAGGCCCCTCATCTCATCCTATTTTCCGAAAAAGGATTCAAGCTTATCCCATACTTCCTTTGGTGTTCTCAATCCTTCAAGGTGAAAGAGTAAATCTTTATAGATGTGGATGCACATGAATCCAAATGCTTCATAAATCTAGTTCAAATCCTTTAATTTTTCAAATTGTCACTAGGGTTCGACCTATCTGCACATGTGACCCTGTATAGACCCTTCTTGCGTAAGAAAAACTGCATATAAGCCCTCCAATCAAGATAGTTGAAGGGTGTGAGGATTTTGGGTGTCAAAGATGTTGAATTCTCCATCTTAGTCAAGAAACAACTAATTCTTCAGAATATGTTCAATTTACCTACAAAAACATTTCAATTCGAAATCAAGCCAATTCACACACTCTCCACTTTGACATGTGCACTTTCTGTTGGTGCATCACATCTGGATAGACTTATCTGGACAAAATATAGAGGGAGAAAGGAAAGAATACAAAGAATTATGTGGAACCCAATTGCGTTTGGTGCATCAATGGAATTTTTCTGAGATTTGAAGCTGGCATGAATACCTGCTCTGATACCATGTTTAATTTTGTGAAGTTGTATCCTCAGGACTACATGAATTCAAATATGAAAGAATATTATAGAAGAGAGTTGATCAATTCAGTAACTATAATAAATAATTCATGGAAAATTAAACACACATGAGACCAATAATGACAATAATGATATTACATCCATTAATTAGTTAATAATATTCAATACAATGGTGTTACAAATAAGAGAATTTGAATGCCTAAGATAAGATTCAAATATATCAACCTGGATTGACTCCAGACCTAACTCAATGTGGTAAAATCACCACTAGAGCTCACTAATGCAAATTCAGCTCAATGAATTAGTTCACAACTAGTTAATTGACTAAGTTAGGTGAGAAAGGGCACCATACTTTCCTCAAATCATGCAAAGTGGCACTAGGATGACTGAGAGTGATCTAACTGATGGGAATCAGAGCATAAATGAACATAACTGAACACCTACTAGGGTAAACTATTGGAGACTACTAGTGGCACTCAGAGTGGGTTCCTAAATTACAGGGATTGGTCCCTAGAGATCCTAAACTCATCTACACTGATGTATTGAATGGAAGGTGTCCTTCAGGTGTGCCCCCCATGCACTAGTGAAGTGACACTAATCACCTAATCTAGGAAAATATAATTAGACTATGGTGGTCAAAGGGAGGATTAATTAAAAATCCTAACAGTAGTACCTAAACGATGGAATTTCCCTAAAAACAATTGTAGAGATGTAGTGAACACATTGATCCAATGCACGACTATTTTTTCAAAAATTATATTCTTAATTTTATATATATGTTTAATTATAAAAGTCATTATATATTTGAAATGACAAGGCCTTTTTTTAGTCTAGCCTAAATGGGTCTTAACATTATCAAACAATATTTTAATTTTTTTAGATCATAAGCCTCGGTGCATTCTAGTGCACCATATAATTTTTGCAAAAAATTATTAAGGTGAAAAAACGTTATAGCATAAACAAAAGAAGGTATATTTTTTAAGGTTTTGGTGTATGTCAAGAGGAAAATATATTAAAAATAGTAAACAATATTACTTAAAAACTGTGTAATATAGACAGTCAACTCTATATGGGTTTGTTGTCGCAATGACAATAGATTTGTCTAGCCTATAGAAAAATAATGTAAAAAATAAAGATATAGAGAGATATCTTGAAAATGAGAATTTTCAAGAATTAGTAGTCTAAAGCACGAGAGTTGTCATCCTGAAGCTATATCCGAACCAACCTAGTCAGCAAACAAGTAATTCTCCCACCTACGAATTCAAATTTAAAAAAGCATGCACATGCACATGCTCTAAAAGCACCCACATGCTTTTATAATCAAAAAAACATGTTTAGTATTTTGGCCATAACTTCCTATCCAGATATTAATTTCTGGAGTTCTTTATCTCATTGAAAGGGTCTTGAAGATATCTACATGATCAGATAATTGATATGCTATGTTTATACAAAAATATTTCTTATTTAAACAAATAAAGAATATAAAGTAAATGTTTAGGTCATGCTTGATACATATGACCACTACATATTCCCTCTAATAATGATATTTGGTCCAAGGAAGAAAACCATACATTTGGACCTAAAGAAACACTTAAGGAATCCAAAGAAATGAACAATGTGTCAAAGAACCATCCAGTACTTTGTAAAGGTATCCATGGAACCATGTATTTAGTCTGTGTGGCCTTAGCACCTTCGCAAAGACAACGAACCAATATTGTAGCCCTAAAATTATTGCTGATGAATCCAAAGAAATGAAAAATTCTTCGAAGAACCACAAATGAATTCATATGGCTATCCATGGAACTATGTGTCTAGGTCTTATGGCCCTAGGTCCTTCAACATGATCAATAGAGGATTATTGATTGTGTTCCTAATGCATGCATGCATTCTTCAATGTATGTTTGGAGGTGGTAGGGGAGAGAGTGAGAGATTTGTAGATGGAGAAATAGAATGAGATTAGGGGACGTGGAACTGTGATAGGTCAAGTGGGAGGGGGAGAGTGAGTGAGTAAGAGGTGTAAAGGGAGGGATTTATAAATGGAGAGAGAGAGAGAGAGAGAAGGGGGTGGGGAAG
>LPNX010776933.1:291752-304938 GCA_001517045.1 Pseudotsuga menziesii
GGGTAGAGATATAGGGGGAGAGATAAAGAGAACCAGAGGGTGAGAGGGAAAGAGAATGAGGGAGAAATCGAGAGAGATGGAGTGGGGTAGGGAGAGAAAGAGATATGGAGAGTTAGAGATAGAGAGAGAGAGGGTGACAGGGAGAAATAAAGGGTCGGACGTAGAGGAAGGTTATGAGAGAGGGGGAGAGAGAGGGAAGGAAGTTACATAATATGAAGTGGGAGAGAGTGAGGAAAATAGAGAGGGGTGTAGGTATGGGGGAAAGAGGTGGAGAGTAAGAGGTAGAGAGCATGAGAGAGTGATGGTGGTATAAAGAGATGGAGAGGGAGATATGGGTAGGGAAAATCAATAAAAGATGGTGGAGAGAAAGGGAGAGAGAGGGGGGGAATATGTAGAGAGGGGGGATAGTGGGAGAGAGAAGGTTTAGAGAGAGAGGTGGATAGTTAGAGGTAGAGAAAAGAAAAGAGGATGAGAGGGATAGAGGAAGAGAGGAATGGATAGAGACAGAAAGAGAGAGGGAGGGTGGGAGGGAGGGAGTGAGTGAGTGAGTGAGTGTGTGTGTGTGTGTGTGTGTGTGAGAGAGAGAGAGAGAGAGAGAGAGGTGTTTAAAGTGAGGGTGCTATTAGAAAGAGAGAGAGAAGGGGGGAGATGGAGAGAGAGGAAGGGAGGGAGAGATATAGAGAGGAGGAGGTAGGAAAGAGGGTAAGCAAGATACAAAGGTAGAGAGAGAGAGAGAGAGAGAGAGAGAGAGAGAGAGAGAATCATGAGGTGTAGATAAAAATGGGGAAAGAGATAAAGGAATATGGAGGGGGGAAGAGAGGGAGGAAGGGTGTGAGAGAGAGGGAAGGGGAGAGACAGTTTTGGAAGATAAAGCAAGAGGGAGAGAGTCCCAAAATTGGATACATAATGACAAGGATAAACTTACAAATTCATGTGTCATTCTTCAAATAAATATTCATTCTTCTATATGGTTCAATGGTTTCTTTAGGGCCAAATTCATGGTATTTTTCATTGGAATGTCCTTCCCAAGGCCCTGGGATAGCTACATACTACTCATAAACTACCTAGTGCCACAAATATCCTCAATCATAAGCTAGAGATACCCTTAGTAGGCCATGTGTTATTGGTGGAGGAAAAATTCTTAGAACTGGATGAATAAAATATTTATTTAGGACCTGAGCTTCAAGTCTCCTCCAGTGACCATGTCTAAGGCCTCAAGGCCACAAAATCTATGTCCATAGTGTCATGGATACCCATATCAAGTCATGCATGGTGATCTAAAACATTTTTCATAGCTCTAAATTCCTCAATTGTTTCCTTCAGGACAAAGGCATGGATTTCTTACTCTGAACACCATTCTCAATGCCATAAGGCATGTACATACTGCTCAAAACCACTTAATGGCATCAACATCCTTAGTTATAATTAAGAGGCCATGTTTGGTTGATGGAGTCAACCTTCTTATCCTTGGATAACTAGAATATTACTTTAGGGCCAAAGGTTTAGGTCGCTTCCCATGAACATGTCAAAGGCCTTATGTTCCTAAGACAGGGGTACACAACACCATATATCCCTCTATGAAGTCATGCATGGTGCTTTGAGGCAATTGCAGTGGACTTGGTTTCCTCAATGGTATTTTTAAGGGCATGTTCTTCTTCATGAAAACATCATTCTTAAGCCCTTAATACATGTACATATTTTAAAAACTACCTAATACCACTAATATCCTAAATCACAAGCCAATGATAACATCAGGATTCCATGTGTTGTTGGTGGACAAAAACTCCTCAGCTCCAGATTGCTAGAAGATTCATTGGGACCGTAGACTTAAGTATCCTTTTCTCACCAAAAGTCCTCAAATCTTGTACATAGTTGCATGGATATGCTTGGGAATTCATGTAACATGCCTCAAGGCATTTTTCATTGATTATATACCTCAATGGTTTTTTTAGGTCTAAAGGCATGGTCTTATTTCTTGGAACATCATTCCCAATGTCTTTATCCACCTACATACTTCCTAAAACCACATAATGGCACCAACATTCTCAATCATAAGGTATTAATACCCTGAAGAGGCCATGTATGGTTGGTGGAGGAAACCTTCTTATCCTTGGACGACTATAATATTTCATTAGGGCCCATTCTTTAGGCATCTTCCACTGACCATGTCTAAGGCCCTAAGGATACAAAACATAGATATATTATGTCGTCGATACCCTTGTGAAGTGATGTGTGGTTTTTTAGGGCATTGTTCATGGCTTTTGATGCCTCAATGATTTCTTCAAGGAAAAACACATGGTATTTTTCCCTCAAACATCCTTCCTAAGGCCTAAAGACATAAAAATACTTAAAACCACCTAATGACACCAAAATCATAAGTTAATGATAAAGTTAGTAGGCCATCTGTGTTTAGTGGATGAAACTAGTTTATTCCTAGATGGTTAGAATATTATTTTAAGGCGTGAAGTTCAAGTCTCCTGCATGACTATGTTTAAGGCCCAAATTCCCTAATACTTGGATACATAGCACCATGGATACCAATGCCAAATCATGTGTAGTGAATTGAGGCATTGTTAATAGTTCTAGATTCCTTAATGGTTTCCTTAGGGTCAAATGAAAGGTCTTAGTCCACAAAACATCATTCCTAAGGCCTTAAGGCATGTACTTATTGCTCCAAACCACCTAATGGAACTTGCATCCTCAATCATAGGTCAATGATACCCTTAGGAGGCCATCTTTGGTTGGTGGAGGAAACATTCTTAACCATGATCTAAATGTAGATTTTCTATTCATTTCAAAAATACGCAATATTTTTTCTTTAAACATAAAATAGTAATGATATAATCATGTATATCTCTGCAAGACCTTTTCAAGGATCTAAATAACTCCAAACACTAATGCATAGATAGGAAGTTATGGCCAAAATACTAAAGCATATGCTTTTTAATTATAGAAGCATGCACACAATTAGAGTAGGTGCACACTTTTAAAGCACATGAGATATTTTGTAAAAGCGCATGCACGTTCTTGTGCATGCCTACTAGGAAAAATGTGTCACTCGACATGTTGGCTTAGAAAGCACCAAACTAATAGAAAAATGAATGAGTGCACATTCGTGTGAGTACGCATGCATTCTTGCATGAGCGTTTTCATGAAATACCCATTGTTTCTTTTGATGCCACCAACTTCGTGCACCCATCCTTAAACCCATGAAGCTATAATTTGTCTTCTAACATACTAAAAGACTTGTATTGACTAAGCATGGCCTATAACCAATAAGAAATCACTCGACATTGATCACTAACCCACAACCCATAGTTATTGAAAAACCAACCCCTAACATTGCCTATCCCCTAATTCATAACTATCTAATATCCCTAACCCCCATCACATTGATCACTAACCCCTTACAGATAAATAATCACTGTCCCGCATAACCAAAATTAAATACCCCTAACCTGTGACTAACATATAACCCCTAATTTGTTCAAACATCCTAGACATTAACTCATTAAAATCTTTCATTACTATAACCTCATTGGTACTAACATTTAATCCACTAAACTTGTCTCACTAACTCATAACTTGTCACTAATCAAAATAACCAATGAAGAGAATGAAGTAGATTAAAGGAAAAACATTAAGTTCATAAGAAAGTATTCCTAGGACATCACCTTTGGAAACCATATTACTTCATTGTTCTAATATTTGGGCTTTAGCTGAAGAAATAAATAATTGCTCATACAATATATGTTTTTGAGATAGTCACAAATTGCTACCTTCATTGATAATAATGTTTTGGTGATAATCATTTCATGTTCATTGCCAATACCTTCATGAAATATTACACAATTAGCAATGAGCTTTCTCTGATGG
Source organism: Pseudotsuga menziesii (assembly GCA_001517045.1). Lineage (NCBI taxonomy): Eukaryota > Viridiplantae > Streptophyta > Pinopsida > Pinales > Pinaceae > Pseudotsuga > Pseudotsuga menziesii. The sequence goes on from LPNX010776933.1 coordinate 295,629, forward strand.
CATTTTTGTGTTAGTCTATAATGTTAGTATAGGCTCTGTTCCTTTTATGCTTGTGGCTAATATTAATATAAGCAATGGGATAGGAAAGGGTGTTACTTATATTTTCATTGGTGATCACCTTTTGTTGGTTATAGGATTAACCATCACCAATGACCTTATTTGGACCTATAGAGAAATTGAACATTATTATACCACTTTATGAGACTTGAAGATCGATGGCTCAATATATTGTTGACTCTCGGTTACCTGGGACTTTTTCATCCTCTCCCCAAACCCATGCTCAAACCATTATTTGGTACATGGTTGGGGAAAAGGTACCTTACACACCATTGATCTCCTAGATATTATAAGATATGTGAAGAACACCAAGTCTGTTCAGAAATGCCATTCCTAAGACTACATAACAATGGGATTGGATCGAGAGATCAATTCTTGCTATCCCAATAGAATGTTGAAGGTGGCATGCTCCAATACTCCCAAAATAACTCTTGTCCTATTAGAAGCCATCATGGGGAGGGCTTTAAAAATCAAAGCATTGCTACTTTTAACATTGAGGAATAGCTAAAGATATCTACCGTGGACACAAAAACTAAGAACGATGAGTGGCCTTTTACCCATGCCAACACCACAATGAAAAATTGATAGGTAATATCAAGGTATTATGAAGGACCAATACTCCCTTGGATGATGGTTTCTCTTCTCATACATCGATTACTATGAAACCAATATGAGATTGACAATTATGCTTCACTAATTGTTGATGTTGTTGACATCCCTTGGGGGGAATAAATACTTTAAAAAGAGTTTGAAGGGACTAATTAGTGTTAGTAGAAGCTAGTACAAAGAAGAGAATTAGTAAAGCAATCCAATTCCATATATTTATATGAAGTAAAGGAATCCATTCTAACATGTATAGTTGATGGCCTTATCTTGTGAGTAGGGTGACCTTAAAGGTCAAATTAGCATCTATTATTTTAAATAAAATTCAAATTATTCAGTTTAAATTCTAATTGTGTAAACGATTTGTTGCTTAGACCAACACTGTTAATCTGATGAAAAAGTTTAAAAAAATCCTATGATAAAAAGAAACTCATAATCACAAAAATCTTGACTCTACATTATATTAATTTATATAAAAAGATCTTTTCAAAATATATATATCGTGAAAGAAACATTTGTAATAATCATTTCAACTCAATCTAGTTAAGAATACATTATGTAATTAAAAACAATTAAATTAAATATAACATTATTTAAATATAAATATAATTCAATTAAATATAACCATATTTAAAACTAAATATAATCCTGACAAAGCTAATCAATATACATATTATATCAAAGCTTAATTTAATTTGGTAACTTCCAGTCTGTTCGAACTCCAGCAAGTATAGCATTCAGCAAGAACGCAGAAGATTGCGTGTACAATCCACAGCTACGATACCACCAGGTCAGTTCACCATCTTCCGGTGAATCTCGAGTGAATAGATCTTCCTGCATATAGAGTAAAACGAATCCAATTCCATATTTCACCAAAACTAGGCATTGCAAAGCACCATATATCCATATCCCAAATGCAAATGGTATAGCGCTGAACGCTACAATGCAAAGTATTTCTAAAACCATGGTTGCACAAATCACAACAGTCTTTATCCTGCCAATTCTTCGCCCAAAACCATGGGTCGTGCTTCTAATTTGCAAATTTAATTTCAAATCAATGCCATCCATCACCAAAGCAATGCAAATGCCTGTGACTATCATAACAATTCCACCTGTCGACGGTATCATAAAATGCGGAATAAACCATGGGATATCGTCACCTTCAGCTGCAATACGGCAAGCCAAAGCCCAAGGTAAGATGCAATACGCGATGACAACAGCCTCAGAATAGTATAAGCATAGCAGTGCCACCGTTTGAGGAGGATCTCTAAAATACAACACTTGGCATGCATTCGTCTTATTGCCATTAGCTTTGACAACGGCTCTGCTTAGATACCAATGGGGAGAGACCACAATATTTTTATTTGTAATATAGTTTTGCACTGCGCTTGTCGCCAACACAATGCTGGAGAAGCCATCCACTTTGAGCCATAAAGTCAGTACGAGCACGATTAATATTCGTGTCAAGAATGGCAATATAAATAATGAAGCAATGCTGTATTCTTCGTCTGCATCGCATTCTCCGTGATTCCTATTCTTGTAGTTTTGGTGGGCAGAGGAAGCGTCTGTTCTGCCTTTTCTGATTACGACTCCTCTGAATTCTTTATCGTCTGCCTTCCAATATGTGATCAGAAAATCTGTCCACTTATCTTCGTTGTGTGAACGCACTGGGATGCAGATGCAAGAACCCACTTTATCGAAGGATTCAAGATGATCAAGTATTTCACAAACTGTATCAGGGGAATCCACTTCGCGGTTACTCTCCGTCAATGTATCATTCTCGTCCACATACAACAGGCCGTGGTTGAAGCCATGGTAGCCATTTGTGAGGCAGTTGAGAGATGGGAGTATACACTGGCATGAATGGCAGCCATTTCTGAGGCAGCTCACAGAAGGAAGTAGGCACCGGGAATCAGGCAGTAATTTCAGTCTTCGAGGCATACGACGAGCAAGCATCTTTGTGATATCTTCCACGGTGTTGAATACAATGCATCCGCATCTTCCTCCCTGATTTTCTGTGCATTTCTCTACACTGACTTCTACAGATTGTAAGGGCAGCCATTTTAGAAATATCGACTGCACCTCATAAATACCGGACATCAACTCCAAGAATTGCTTGATGAAATGACTGGGCCCCTGCTTTGATAACATTACCACGTGACATCTCCGTAGGTCTTTCCCACACGTGGTCTTTCCTGCCAAGCCCTCTATCTTCGTCAGTTTCCCTTTTTTTGAGGCGGTCTGTTCTGACTGTTCCTCAAACCAAAGCTTCTTTAGCCAGTCAAATAATAAGAATCCCACAAAGCTTTTTACGGGGAATTGTTTTGACCGTTCCTCAAACCAAAGCTTGTCCCGCAAAATAAATATAATGAATGCTGCTAAATTGGCTAGGCATGTAAGTTGTAGACCTGTAAAAGCTTCGGAAACCTGTCCAACGCAAGGCCACGCAGCCATCCCAACCAGCATAGTAATATAATAATGCACAGGTGCATAATATATTGGTTTTCCTTCAATATATTCATTGTCAAACATAATCCAATTCTCAGAGAGTAGTTTTTCCCAAACTACATTTAAAGAAGAAAAACAAAAACTCTTAGATACCGACAACAATAGCTAACCTCGCATAGGAATATCTATGACATAATAATATAAAAAAACTGACATGAAGTTAAATAAAGAATTAGCTAAATCATCATCCAAAATATAAATATAAATAATTAACTTCAAGTTCATGAAAAATAATTATAATTTTATATTTTTAAAATAAAAATAAGTGTTAGAAAAAATAAACTGTTAGTAATAATGTCACAAGTTTTGAGACAAACTTCAAGTTCATGAAAAATAATTATAATTTTATATTTTCAAAATAAAAATTAAGTGTTAAAGTTAATAAATGATTAGTAATAATGTTACAAGTATTCCTTTGTCATTGAAGTAATTAACACTTAGTCCATGTTGTAAAATTAGGGAAATATATACATGAACCAAAAAATTATGTAAAAATTAGAAAACTTTATAACTCAATAAACATGGAAAACTATTGAGAATTCCTAGCATTTTGCAACATTATGTTGCCACCTAAGTTGTACTTAGTGGTTTTTTATCAAGTGAGCCTGGTGAACCGGACAAACATGATTTGCTCGGACTTCCGAATTGCTTCTAGGAAGTGCTTGTTGTACTATATCACATGTTCATACTCCGTGGGGGAGTTGTAATAAAATGTTCTAGCATAATAGTCTCTGTAAAAGACTCGGTCTCTTAGACTTTATTTGTCAATCCGATTAGCCCATGGTGTTTTTTCCCTTGGTTATTATTGGTTGTTGAATAAACGATTGATAATTTCTAAGTTTTCATTCAATACCTCCAAAGTTGGGGTGGTCGGCTTGGCATTTAGGTCTATTGAGATTATTAGAGTCTATGTATCAATGTATAAACATGCTAGGCATTATGGTTGAGTCATATGAACATGTCTAAGTCCCCCTAGGTTTTTAATTTTTAAAGTTATTTTAATTTTAATTTTTCCACAAAACTTAGCCTATTTTTTAATAGTTTAATTGGAAAATCTAGTTTTGTAATAAAAGTGGGCTCGAAAATAAGTTTCAGTCATGGGGGTGCTCATTTTCAAGCTCAGAGCACCATGTAAACCCAATAGACCCACTTTTTCTAAGTTTTGAGTAATTTTTCCATCACTTAGGTCAAAAATCCCTAAAACTCAAATATTGTTATTTAATTGATAAATTAATTAAATAATGGAGAGAATTCAAAATCATAAATCATTGGGATTTGCTCCAATTTGACTGAAATCAGTCTCATCGGCTTGGGATTGATTGGATCTGACAATTTCTTGACTGAAGGAGGTGATTTGGGCTGAATTGGGAGTGCATTATTGCTTGCAATCGTGGGAATTGCACCCTCCCTCTCTCCTCCACACGTGTGGGCCTCTCTGGTTGAGTTTTAGTGGATGCTTCAGTCTGCAGGTTGAGGTGTCAGACAGATCAGCTCTCCGATTGATAGTTGCACTCAGTGAGACTCATATCATGCTTAATTAGACATAGATCAAGCCCAGATTCACTCCACATGCAGCTGCAGTCTCTCTCTCCTTGGAAATTGTACCCCCCTGGGCTAGATTTCCTATTTTTGCTATAAATAAAGCTCATTTTTCTTCTTCTAAGCTAGTTAGAACTAGGATTGAGGTGTTGTTGCTATTGTACCGTTGTTATTGTTCATTTGAAATAAAGAGAATCTTTGGAGGCAAGACGATGTCATGTTATTGTATGTGTGGATGAGCATTGCCATGTTTTACTGAGGTAACCTGTATCTATTTTCATAATTTGTTGATTGTTTGTAGATCCATTGCTAAAGATTGCTAATAAGTTTATTATGATCTTAATAGGAAAGGAGTTTGTTAATAAGTTTATTGGCCATCTCTTTCATTTTTATGCATGTTTAGAGATCTAGATTCAACATGTTTTATAAGTTTATATGCATGCTATTCTAAAATCTCTATTTATGTATTAACTGGATCTCACAAGCATTTTGGCAAGTCTTTGGATCAAGTTGCAGGTTCCTAGCTTGGAGAGGGTGTTGATCTAGCTTGCTTCCTTACTTTCTCCAAGACTTTCTCAAAGGCATAGTCCCTCGACATTCCACCGGAAAGCTCCACGGTTGATCTTCAAGGCTTCGAACACTCTTTCTCTCTCTTCCTCCTTATAAAAATCAAAATCTTACCTGGTTACTTTAGTTACAATATTTGTTATCATTTAGATCTGTCATATTAAAGTAAAACTTACATAGATCTATTATTTCAAAGCTCATAATCTAGATCTCATTTCTAAAGGGTCTCATTAAGCATTCTAGATCTAGTTCAGGGAAATCGTCTGTTTTGCATGGCAATTTAAAGAAAATCCATAGGTTGCATGCGTTAGATTTATGATTTTGTTTAAAAAAAATTAAATACAGCAATCAGTGCATATCTCATTGGCTTCCCAAACAGTAAGCCAAGATCCCAAGGAAAGTTTGCTTTCCTTGGTTCCTTTTTCACCGTTTTAGCTAGTTTTAACTTAGTTTTGTTTGGTGTAAAGTAGGTTGACCCAAAGGTACTTTCAAAGTGATTTTAGGAATATTTCATTCTAACATGATCATTATATTTTAGCAGAAATAATAGAAAGGAAAGAAGCAGATGTTCGAAAGTGGCTTTGGGATCGTTCAAATCCCCCCAGGGGGCTCCCCTTTGACTGTAAATTTTAAATTTTGGGAAAGTTGTAAGATCTTGGTTTCATCCTATATAAGAACTAAGAGGATTCAGATCATTTTACTGATATTGTAATAGTAGATAATAAATTTTTTCTCCGAATAGGCTTTTTCAAGCCCATTCCCCATCCCCCCTAGGGGGATTCGTGCAATTTTTGTTACTTTTTCACATTGTCTTATTTTTGTTCATTTTAGATTAATTTAATTCATGCAGAACAACATGATTTGATTACTTTATCATATATTTCACATTTCAGTATCAAAGTAACTTGAATACTTACCCCACGACTTCTTGATTGACCTGCAAGGGGAAAGAGATGCATGGTAGGAATAATTAGAAAACTTGTGATTTTTTTCTACTTGTTGCTTATCATTAATTTCTGTAAATAATTGTTCTAAAATCAACCCCCTCTTTGATTCCCTGATTGAGGTCCACTTGGACCGAAAGAGGTTCCTGGAGGGTTTTTCTTTTTAAGAAAACACGTCCTTTAAAACTCACTAAAATTGACAAGACTACAGTGTGTATGCTCTGTACTTGAATACGGTTTGTCAAATAAATCAAGCTACATCAAAAGCAACATGAGTGACTAGTTTAATTAGTCTTCACCTTCCCCAATCAACCACCATCATGCGAAAATCCAATGCCTCAATCAAACCGTAAGTGGTGGAAAAATAACCAAAGGAAGCGGGAACCCCTGAAAAGTGAACTCAAGGCATCGATCTCTGTTACACCTTTGGGTGCATTATGAACAACAGTCTTAGAGACTCCATTTAGCCCACATATTCTTTGCGAGTAGCCATGAAGGTTTAGTTTTGGACATACTCCAAGTACTCTCGAGTATATCTAGAGCCCCCCCCTCACCTAATTTAATTTATTCATACTTCACATTAACTTAAAATGTACCAAGAGGCAATCGCAAAAAATTCACTCCAAGCACATGCAAGTACATTTATTATTTTATGACTCCTTTCTAAGGCACTGGCTATTTTCTTTCTATATATATATATATATTGTGTCTCAGCATTGTGCTTTCCTGCGCTCATTTTTATCTTGTCATCTATGGTTGTTTATGGTTAAATTTCAAGCTCCTAAGTAAATCATTCAGTTTAACATCACCATACTAAATAATTTTTCCTTAGTAACTTAATAGGGTTTACCCCCCATGGCTTCATTAGGACTTGAGCCTAAACGGAGGAGTCAAGAACAAGATGACAGCCTTGACTTGAGACTTTTCCCCAAGGACACACCGAGTGGCTTGAAGATTTCTTCCATGTTCCCCCTAAGTGTGTGAAAGGCGACAACACACTACAATAGATTTCTTGGTGGTGGCAGTTAAGCTACCTAATATGTTTTTCGATGTATTAATTTATGATCTAAACCTACAATCTATTACTAATAATTAACCAAGATATTCACCATAAACTATATTTTGATTTGGAGGACTATAAGCCTGTCAGCATCTCCCTTGAACTTAAGCAAGTACTTTGGTCCAAAGCACCTTGCGTAATTTCAATCATGACATCAGCTACACTACATGGCTAAGAAGCTAATATAGGCAACAATTGCTAGGTCACAACCTTAATCATGAGGCTTTCTAGCTAGAATTGCAATCATTTATTAAAATTCATTGCAAATTCATGTTTTCCATGTGTTGGTGTTGGTTTAATAGAGCACATGGACAAAAGGCCATGCACACAAGTGAAGGAAGAATTTTTCTTCCATTTGATGATTTTGTATTGCACAATAACATCTATTTATAATAAAAGTTGTTTTAAAATGGGCTACATATGATACAAATAGATCTTCCACTCAAAATAGATATAACTCAAAAATGCTTTACCATAATCTTAAAATAACGTTTTTAGATTTTACTTTCTCATGTATTTCTAAGTTTAAACCATATACCTACTTTTGTCAAGCTAAGGTGCCTATAAAAATTTAGCATTAATTATTTAAAGAGTCCCTTAATGAATAATTTTTTCTTTTATACCTAGCTCCTCTCTAAACCTTTCAATTTGTTTTTACTTAGTGCCTTTAGGAATGTGTTTGATAGATAATCTTCAATTCTACAATCTCAATACTCGTGGTTCTGGCATGAAGCAATATAATTTGTATAATGCACTCTTCAAGAGACAGGAATCTTTGTTCTAGAATTGAACATCCCCAACCGGTTTCTATCCTTGGACTAGGATCATCAGCATGAGGAAGAAAGTTGAGTTTGTGCCATAGAGGTGTGGCTTGAGGGTATGTGCAAGCTGATGAGGGTCTCTTTTGACGCATTAGATACAATATAAAACTGAAAAAACAGGCATCCATCGAATTGCATGGATACTTTTAGACACTTACATAATGAATCTTGCGATGAGTAAAACAAAAGAAATGTAAGAAATTGAATGACATTTCCAAATATATAAATTTTTCCTATTGAAAATGTTGTTAACTATCTAAATTTAGATATTTTTTCATGGGAACTTTTTATTTTTGTGACAAATTATAAGGTATATGTTTTTGTGGGTGCAGCCTCTAAGTGACTAAATGATGGAATAAACTTACGAAAACCGTAGACATATAGAGAACATATAGCACTAGTGGACGAATATTTTTCCAATAATAAAAACAATCTTTTAATTTTTTTTAATTATCTAAGAGATCAAACTTCAAAAATGGTATGTCAATTATGGGTGCAGCGGTTTGAATGCCTTAATGCAATTATTTGGAAATGGGTTTTCTATAGCATGTAGAGGTCAATGTTCTTCAGTGAACCATACAAATTTGTTTTTAATGGTTGAGAAACGGAAGAGATATGGACGAAACACTAACAATGTGTTTTTTGAGTTGACTATTGATGACAGAAGATAAATAAGAAAAAAAATAGAAAAAATTATGTATTCTTGTTAAAATTTACATATTTGGAATTTGTAAAAGAAAACATATTTGTTTCTAAAATTTCATAAAAAATGGAGGTGTGCAGCATATTGTAACGAACAGCTAAACACAAGCATATTGAAAATTTGGATATAATGTTGACGTAGCCATGGTTTATCATACTCGAAGGCATAAGCATGTTGAATCCAAAGCAAAGTCCAAAGCAGACACATAGGCATAAGAATGGCTTGCAAGCATGGGTGGAGGCTCAGCCTTATCATTTGGAGGGAATACATTTTTGAATTTAAACAAAACAGGAGCGCATTTTACTGAAGAAAAATGGGAGCACGTTTTATTTAAGCAAAAAGGGAGTGTGTTTTATTGAAGAAAAATGGGAGCATGTTTTAGTGAAGAAAGACAGGAGGTCATTTTACTGAAGCACAACGCGCGTGCATTTTTAAATACTACAATGAGTGATTTTTTTGTCAATTATACCAATACTTTTATTATTTTATGCCCTCCCCCACTCCCCTC
>LPNX010776933.1:308459-379288 GCA_001517045.1 Pseudotsuga menziesii
ACCTCCCTCCCTTGGAGGCCATTACAAAATTTATTTTTCCCAAGCAACAAATCCCCTAAATCCTCAACACATTCTATAGAGAAAAAAGATGGCTCAACTCTTAATTAACATGCACTAGAAATCAATCGTAGAGGATACGACAAATCCATGCACTTACAAAGTTTTAGGGCATCATCCTCCCCCTCTTTTAAAATTTTGAACCTCCAAGTTCAACAAACTCCATTTCAGTAAGTCTAACGAGTTCCTCTTTAGTGATCCATGTGTTGTTGGATTCTGACAACCCTTCCCATTTTACCAAGCATAATTCATAATTTTTTTTATCTTGTGGAAGTTATCTTGGTGTCTATCACTTTCTTAATGTGCTCTCTCTTTTTATGTGGTAACTATTAGTTCCATTCCTCAAGCACATCTTTTGCAATTTCTTCACCACCTGCTTGATATGGATATACATTTTCCACATTAAATATGGGATTGATGTGAAATTCCTTATGCAAGTCTACTAGACATGCATTTTCATTTATTTGTTTGAGTACTTTGCACAGACCAATTTTCTTTGTGTTTAATTTACAATAAGTTCCTTTAGAGAATCTCTCCCTTTGCAGGTACACTATGACTTATTCACCCACCTCATACACCTTTGCTCTCTGATGTAAATACGCTTTATTCTTGTATATCGCATTCATGTTCTACATTTTCAATCTGACCTTCTCTTGCATATCATGTATCTACTTCACAATATGCTTTTTTGTTTCACTAACTCGTATTTCCTCAACAACGTCAATTAGGTCCATTATTCCCTATGGGTTGTCTCCATGGTCAATATGGAAAGGGTACTTACATGTATACCTTTTGATGTTGGAATTGAAATCAAATTCAACATGTGCTAAAACCAAGTCCCATCGCTTTGGATTTTCTCCAATGAAGATTCAAAGCAAATTTCCCAAAATTTTGTTCACTACCTCCGTCTTCCCATATATTTGAGGATGATAGGATGAACTATCTTGTAATTTGTTGTCAATTTTCCTCCATAATGTTATACAAAAGTGGCCAAGAAATTTTCTCTCTCGATCACTTGTGATTGATTGGGGTAGTACATGTAAGTGCACTATCTCCTTAAAGAATAATTTCACCACCTTACTTGCATCATTTTTTTTCTTGCACGGAATGAAATGGGCCATTTGGAGTATCGATCCACTACTACGAAAAAACAAATTGATTACCTCTTTGAATATGAGGTACACGGGGGCTTCACTTGTTGGCCAATATCCTATCACGTTAGTTCATATTGTGGGTTTTAAAATTATCAAAAATTGAACCAATATATTGCACGTATTGGGGGGATGAGGGGTTTAAGGTGGGGGTGGGTAGGGTGGTTTATAAGGATTGACGTATAAAAAGGGGTGGGGAGGAGGTTTTAAGTATTGGGAGGGAGTTTCAACAAAAATAGTTTGGGTCAATATCTCTTGAAATTAAGGGTATTCTTTAATATCCCACAATCGCACGTGCTATGTGAGAGGTTCACTAAGTGAAGTCCCTGTGATGAGGTAGCCCTAAGATAAAGTCCATGGAAATGGCTATCCATGGCCAATCTAGAATTGGAAAAGGTTTACATAATCCCATGTTTTGATGTCACCTTTAGCCATTTGAGAAATTCTTAATGAAGAAACAAATGTATTCACATTCTTTCTCATCTCAAGACAAAATAAATTTTCACTTACCAAGATGTATGTTTAGTCCCTACCAAAATGGCCAGCCAAACATTTTGAATGCATTTCTCAATACCTGAATTTTCTCTCCTAAATCCCATGGGAATACAAAGCTGGAGCTCTTTAAACAAAAATCCATTAGCTAATAAATATTCTCCAAAATTTTCCTACCTACATTTCCTGGGTTGTTGAGAGCCTCGATAGTTTGGTTGAAATAAAGGTCAATAGCTTATTCCTCCATTTATTCAAACCCTACAATCTCATTGGTCGTAGTGGCAAGTAGGTGATGTATCCTACTTAAATAATCAACAACAACATTTGTTTCCCACTTATATGGTGTACTACAAATGTATAACTCTTTAGAAACAAGGCACGTTTAGCATGTTTATGGCATAGATTATCCTAAGAATTTATATATTTTAGCGCTTGATTGTCAATTAATAGGATAATTTCTCTATACAAAAGGTGGTGTCTTCATTGTTTCAAAGTTTTGACAATTACATAAATCTCTTTATCATAATTGCGATACATTTTCTTTTCTTGACTTAATACTCCTCCAATTGCCACTACTGAAGCATCATACTCAATGTTAAATAAATTTTCAAAGTCTAATAGGGATAGGATCGAGGCGGCCTTGATCACTTTCTTTTTTGGATGCTCAAAAATTATTTTAGCTACTTTAGTCCATGAAAAGGACTTCCTTCTTGTACATATAGTTAAGGGAGCACTCACCCCACTGAAATTTATGATAATATTTTTATATTTATATTATGTCACATTGTGACATTTGTCATGGCTAGGTTACAATGATTGTTATGCCATGTTGAATTTGATTGGAAATGGATTGAGATAATTTTACATTGACATATTTATCTTATTTGAGATATTTCTAATCGTTATGTTCTTCTATCAATATTTTTCACTACAACATTTGTTAACTTAGGTTAAGTCACATTGAGTTTGGTCGGCTTTGGTTGGTCATAGTTGTTTATGGTTAAACGTCACAAATATATATTATCACTAAGTAACTATATAATCCAATCAACCACATTAATATTTTAAAAATGCTAACCTTGATCAAACATTAATAATAGGAAACCATGGTAAAACATAGTCAAACATCCTTGAACATTAATCAATTATACATTCAACTCTTTGAACCATTAACTTTGATACTTACCTATCCAATGGTGGAAATGCATAATCATATCAAGGATTGTTGTTAAAATGGTCAAAGGAAACCATGTGAACCATGATAATCCACATTTAAACATGATCGGCCATAGTAAACCATGGTTAAACAAAGACAATCAAACTCAAAATGACATAACCCTTATTTTTTAAGTTTTGTCATTGCTAAGATGATATTCTAAAACAATTTAAGATAGTAAGAACAACGAGTACAATCACACACGAGAACAAAATATTTATATTGGGAAACCCTCATGGGGGAGAAAACCCAACAAAACTTCCTCAGTATAGAACTCAACCAAAATAGTGTAAAACCCAAGACAATTGCTTCTCTCCTCTTTCTGGTGCACTCCTTCTTTCTCTTGCAAACTTGCTTGAGTGAAGTGAGTACAAATGAAGGAGGCACCTCCATATTTATATTTGACTCTTGACTTGTCCTAAAACCTAAATGGGCCGACTTGTTTAAGTGACAGGGATGACTTGATAAGTAGGACACCAAAATAATATTTATTATAATGACAAGTGTACTATTGAACTGACTTACATTTAGAGGTTTTCATTGATTCTTTCAATGACTCTTACGTGACCAATTACATCAGTGAAAACACCCAAAGGAGGAATACAATTAGAAAAACTAGAATATCTTCCAAAGTTACAACATTTTAACACTCCCTCTTAACTAGGAAGGTATTCTATATCAACAGCCACTACCACCACTGTACATCTGATTGGTGAGTTTCTATATGTCGTAGGAAGTTTTGGAACTACATCATACATCTTCATTATCAATATCGGTATGAGAATACTGAATAATCTTATGCAAATTCTTCCACAATATCCGATAAGTGGATACTGATTCTTCTTTTAAGTCTTCTTCTACAATAGCAGTATGTGCTTACTGAGTCTCCTCCTGCAATATCAATATGTGGGTATTGAGTTGTCTTCTGAGTCTTATTTTGCAATATTAGCATGTGGACATTGAGTCTTTTTCTACAATATCAGTATGTGAATACTGAGTCTTCTTCTTCTTCTTCAATATCAGTATGTGGATGCTGAGTCTTCTTATTCTTCTTCTGCAATATCAGTGTGTGAATACTAAGTCTTCTTCTTTTGTAATATCAGTATGTAGATACTAATTCTTCTTCTGCAATATCAGTATGTGAATACCGAGTCTTATTCTTCTTCTGCAATATCAGTATGTAAATACCAAGTCTTCTTCTGTCATATCAGTATATGAGTACTGAATAATCTTATGTCATATCAGTAAGTGAATACTGAGTCATCTACCGGAAACATTAGTATGTAAATACTAAAGTAACATTCAATAACATCATTAACATGTTATTTCTAAAACCTCGCCATCAACAAATAAATGTTATATCATTATTTGTACAATCAGTAAAGTACTAAAACCACCTCATCAACATCAGCATGAGAATAATGAATCTACCGCATCAATCATCAATATGAGAATACTGAAACTACCTCATCAACATCACTATGAGAATACCGAAAATATCTCATCAATATTAGTATGAGAATACTGAACCTACCTCATCTGTATAGGAATACTGAAACTATGTCTTGCACATCAGTATGAGAATATTGTACCTACCTCATCCGTATATGAATATTGAAACTACTTCTTGCACATCAATATGAGAATACTGAACTTTCCTCATTAGTATAGGAATATGAAACCACTTCTTGCACATTAGTATGAGAATAATGAATCTACCTCATCAGTATAGGAATACCGAAACCACTTCTTTCACATCATTATGAGAATACAAAACCTGCCTCATCAGTATAGGAATACTGAAACTACCTCTTGCACATTAGTATGAGAATACTGAACCTGCCTCATTAGTATAGGAATACTGAAACCATGTCTTTTTTATCAGTATTAGAATACTAAACCTACCTCATCAGTATAGTAATACTGAAACCACCTCTTTCCCTTTTGGCATTCTAAGGCAGCATCACAATGGGTTGTCTAGTATATCCACCCATCCATTTTGTCTGACTTACTACCCTTTTAAGCCAACAAGCCTAGTCAGAAAGATGGATCTCCCTGGGGAACAAACAAGCCTTGTCTAGATTACTAATCCTTTCGGGCCAAACAATCCTATCCATATATACTAATCCCCCTAGGATCAACAAGCCTTGTATGAATTACTAACCCTTTCAGGACAACAATCCTAGCCAGACATACCCTACCCTAAACTGAGCTACTACACCACTGCAATAGAGAGCCTTCTACTCCCTCTTTCGAGGGAGGTCCTTTCAGACTACACCAATATTGTCTCGAAAGTATTCAAACTTTACACGAGACAGAGGCTTAGTCAATATATATGTGACTTGTCCCTTTGTAGGATCATACTTGAACTTTACAACTCCCTTCTATACCATATCCCGAATATAGTGATATCTGATTTCGAGATGTTTTGACTTATCATGAAACACCAAGTTTTTTGTCATCTTAATACAACTCTGATTATCATAAAGGATATCAGTTACCTCTACCTCTTTATCAAATAGTCTTACCCACATATTTCAAATCCATATTACTTCACTATAAGCTAAACATGCTGCTATGTATTTGTCTTTCGCCGTGCTAAGTGCAATACTGGTATGCTTTCTACTAAACCATGAGATAATGCATGATCCCAAACTAAAAAAACATCCTAAAGTGCTCTTCTATATTTGGAACTTCCTACCCAATCTGAATTTGTGAACCCATGTAATATGGTCTCGCCATCTGATGCATATCTAAGGCCATAATCTAATGCTACATTTAGATACCTCATCACATGTTTTGCTCCTACTAAATGAATGTGTTTGGGATTCACCGTATACTGACTTAACTTGTTTACAAAAAAACATATATTTGATCTTGTATTGGTTAAGTACATTAGTGAACCAATAATATGTCTGTATAAGGTAACATCCACTATCTCCGAAGAATCACCATTCAAGAGCTTCAAATTTGTTGTCATCAGAGTAGCCATAGCCTTACAATCCATCATCCCAAATCTCTTTAGGATATCTACCACATATTTCCCTTAGTTGAGGAAAAAATTGTTTGGATACTTCCATACTTCAAGAACTAAGAAATAGTGCATCATTCCAAGGTCTTTCATCTAAAATTTTGCAGCGAGCTTCTTCTTGCATTTGTTAATGAGCTTGTATTCTCCTGTAAAAAATAAATCATCTACATATAGTAGTAATATCATAATCCCATCATCCTCAACTTTGTAGTAGAGGTTGGAATCTACTTTACTCTTTGTAAATCCTAAACTCATCAGGAAACCATCGATTCCTCCATACCACACTCTGGGGGCTTGCTTCAGCCCATACAATGTCTTCTTAAGTCTCTGCATACATGAGTTTTATGGTTACCTGTCTCAAAACCTTGTGGTTGTTTGATGCATACTTCTTCCTCTATTACTCCATTTAGGAAGGTTGTTTTTACATCAATCTAATGTAACTTCCATTTCATTTTGGATGCCAAGGAAAGAATGGTTCTAATTGAGGTGTACCTTGCTACTGGTGCAAAGGTATCCTAATAGTTGATTCCTTCTTTCTGAGAGAACCTACATGCTATGAAATTTTCCTTGTACTTATCTATACTTCCGTATATTGAATGCTTTGTTTTGTAGATCCATTTTGAGGATACTACTGACTTGTTCTTTGGTCTTGGTACTACTTCCCATACATCATCATTAATGATGGATTGATATTCTTTGACCATGGAATCTACCCATTCTTTCTGCTTCATTGCTTCTACAAAGCATGTAGGTTCTTTTTCAACAAGGTTGCATATGAAAGCCACATAAATAGGGTATGGATTTAGATTCTTTCTTTCTATGATGGTTCCTGTAGGGACACCAAATATTTCTTCTTCTTCAATTACTTCTCGTTCCCAAGAATGATTTCTTTTGTGTGAGATCGTCTAACTAGGAAGTTCTTTAGGTCTTTGAGGTTCTGTCATGTCATGGCCCTCAGGTATATGTTCTTCCACCTCATTTCTGACTGGTTCAAAACCTTATGTAGCTCTAGGAGTCTCATGCTCCTCTTTGACTTCCTTATCTTTCCTTGATTTCTTGAAAGTTGTATCTTCATCAAAAGCAACATCTCTACTTAGATCAGTTTGATGGTACCCTGGGATATAGATTCATTAAGATTTTGATTGCTCACTATAACCCACAAACAATCCCTTCTTTCCTGAAGGATCCAAATTTGATCTCTTCTCCTTGGGAATGTGTATGTAAACCAAACAACCAAATATTTTAAGATGACTAACTTCAGAATTTTATCTGGTAAACATATATTTTGGATTTTTATTCCCAAGGGCATTATGGGAGATTCTACTATGCAGATATACTGTTTTTCTAGATGCTTCTTCCCATAGATACATAGGTATACCTTGATCATAAATCATGGCTTGTACATATTCCATGATATATCTATTCTTCCTCCACGCCATTTTGTTGTGGATTGTAGGGAATGGTGAGCTCCCTCTTAATCCCATCTTTTGTGCAGTACTCATTGAATTCAACTCATGTGATTTATCCTCCATTATTTGATCTTAAAGTCTTGATCGTCTTTTCAAAAAGGTTTTCTACAAGAGCCATAAACTCCTTCAAATTCTCAAATATTTCATCCTTCTTCTTTAAGAAATAGATCCAATTTTTGAGGGAGTAGTCATCAATGAAGTAGGCATAGTAAACATACCCGCTTAATGAAATAGTTTGCATTGGTCCACAAATATCTGAGTGAACAATGTCTAGAATCCATTTTTCTCTACGGTTACTGCTTGGATAAGGATTCTTGGTACTCTTTCCTTGTGCACACTCCTTCATGGTTTATATGAATCTATGGAAATCATGTCACCAACTTGCTCACAATTGGTAATGCTTTGTAATGTACCTGAGCAAGTCTTCTATGTCATAACTCACATGGGCTTATGGTGCTAGTCATCAATACTGAGTCTACATGTCCCTTTATTTTGTAGAGTCCTCTTTATTCAACTCCAATCATGACTACATCATCTATAGTTTTTCCTTTTGTCCACATAAGAACTTCACCATCTACAAAAGCAACTTGAAAACCTTTCTTATCTAATGTTGAGATAGAAAGGAGATTCTTCTTTAGCCCTGGAACATATAGGACATCCTTTATATTCATGGACTTTCCTGAGTCCATTTTATAAGAGGCTTCCCCCATCCCTTTTATGGGATATTGGTAATCATCTCCAAGCATTACTTTATGTGGAGAATCCTTTTGTTCAAGGGAAGAGAGTGAATCCTTGTAACCTGTCATGTGCCTGGAGGCACCACTATTTACTAGCCAAGTATCATTTCTAGATGAGACTGAACTTGTGAGTGTTGATATTAAAACATATTCTTCACAGGAGTCTTCATCTTCTTTAGTTATTTCTTCTTCTTCTTGATCGTTGTCTTCAGTTGTATGTGCCTAGAATCTTTTGTTTTTATTCTTCAGTTGATCTATCTTCATGGTACAATTTATGGATATGTGTCACATCTTGTGACAAGTGAAGCATTCGTAACCTAAGAAGTATTTCTTAAACTTCTTATTCTTCGTAAACCATTGTACTTTTCTAGGAGGATGATCATAACTCTTCCTCTTGTTTTTGCCTTTGGTATGAACTGCCAGGGCTTGATCTTCACCATTATTTAGTTTATCTTCTCTGATTGTTACTCTTTCTTATTCTTGAACACATTCTTCCCATAACTGTCGGAACTTGGTCAGTTTTCTTCTGGAGCATATTCCTTGAATTAAATATTCCCAATATCTTGGAAGTCCATTCAGGGTGGTCATTACAAATTCTGCATCTTCTATCATGTCTCCAACATCATCTTTTATCCTGGGAAACCCTCGTAGGGGAGAAAACCCAACAAAAATTCCTCAATATAGAACTCAACCAAAACAGTGTAAAACCCAAGACAATTTCTTCTCTCCTCTTTTTGGTGCACTCCTTCTTCTTTGTCTTGCAAACTTGCTTGAGTGAAGTGATTACAAATGAATGAGGCACCTCCCTATTTATATTTGACTCTTGAATTGTCCTAAAACCTAATTGGGTCAACTTGTCTAACTGGTAGGGCTGACTTGACAAGTAGAACACCAAAATAATATTTAGTATAATGACTACAGGGTACTATTGACCCGACTTACATCCAAAGGCTTACATTGATTCTTTCAATGACTCTTACATGACCAATAACATCAGTGACAACTCTTGAAGGAGGAATACAATTAGCACAACTAGAATTAGAGGAAATTTAGGGTCTAAAATGGGACTTATAAGAAAATGAGCCAACAATAAATTCTTATGAGTTAGAATTCAAGAACCAATAGAATTTCAATAAAATGAGTCAACCATAATGGTTGACTTGCATAAAAAAACTACTTTTTTTGTCTGTACTTTTAACATATCTCGTTGTGTTTTCACTCAAATTTAGAGCGGGATGACTTGTTGGATGCAAAATTTAACTACGCATCCAGTGAGTACCCACAATGCATACTTTTGACAGACCCCACTATCCTAAAATCAAGAAAACCTGAAAAAACGTGATGATGATGTCATGATCACATTTTTTCGGGTATTTATTTTTTTGGGGAAGTGGGGTCCATCAAAAGTATGCAATGTGGTTACTCATTGGATGCAAAATTAAATTCCGCATCCAACAAGTCCTTCTACTCAAAATTGAGAAACAACACAGCTAGATATGTTGAAAATACAAACAAAAAGTAGTTTTCTTCTTCCTTCCTCCAAATTAATAAATATTATTTTATAATTTAACTATTATTTTATTATTTTCCTTAGGAGGCCAATTTTAGACCTCAAAAATACTCTAATGAATATCTTCCGAAGTTACATTATTTTAACATTATTGTGGATGAATGTGGTTAACCTGGATAACCATAGTTGACTATGATTGGAAATGGTTTATTATGGTTGACCTTGTTTAGCAATGATCATTTACTTTATTATGCATTTCAACCATAAAGAAGGTAAGAAACAAATTCCATGGTTGACCTTGGTGTTTTTTGTCCAAAATTTGAATGCATTATTAAGTTACATTTGAGGAAGCTTGACCACTGTTGGCTACAGGTTTCCATGTTTGACTATCGTTTAACATGTTAATATGTCAAGTTACAACATTCTTCTTGACTAAGTTATGTTGAATTGTTATATCACCCATGGTTATGTTGAATTACAACATTCATTAAGGTTCCTCTCACATTAAGTTTAGTTACTTTGGTTGGCATAGTTGTCTATAGTTGACCATAGACAATCTCACATTGTGACATTCATCTTAAGTTGATATATGTTCAATTGTCATACATTGTTAGTCTGAGTGGGTCTAATGGTTAAGAACATGTGTTCCCTCCTGGGAGGTCATAGGTTCAAATCCATAGGGGGTAGGTTACATGTACACCTTTGTAAACCTTATCAGTTACATCGTTGTGTAGAGGGGGTCCCTTGTCCCATAAACAAATGGGTCTCATACCTCAAATTGGTTTTTGGCTTTCCTATGACCTTAAAAATAGATTATTATTATTATTATTATCATGGGATATGCTCAAAACCTTGACAATATTTTGAAATTATAACAAACTAAGGCTTAGACTCCTACGACACCAATAAGATTCTATTCTAGTAAGAGCAACTTGATTTTTGTTTCAGACTCAAGAAGTTATTATCGATTTTTTTTTTCTATCATACCATTTTTATATACCGCGATTGTATAAAAACCATAAACTTGAGATGAGAAGATATTGTATTGTAATGTATTTGGAACAAAACTTGTTGATACATTGAAAGATGCATGTGATTCAAAAATGGTAAGTGCTATAGATGAAAGGATCTTGTATTTTATTGAAAGTGAAAAAAATGGTATAGCATACTTATAGGAATTATCCCATTTGTTGAAAATTAGTTATACAATTAACTCGTGGTCAATCCAATTAAATCATGATCAAAGCAAAAATCTATGAAGGTTGATGGTTATTGAGTAGTCGCGTTGCCACATATTACCACAATCTAATCGATTTACTATTTATTATACTACTTACTATGATGAATAATTTTTGGTATTTTTGGAGATCAACCTCCATCCCTGAAAACGTGGAGAGCATAACACCACCTATTGACATAATAAAAAAATAATTATGTTTAAGAAAGATTTTTTCATTGTGTGAAGAGGTGCTTTCTATAATCCAATATAAAGGGGAGTCTAATTCCATGTTCAACTCGAAGTTGACAAATGGCATTTTAAATTAAATAGTAAATTCTTAACTAAATTTTTTTACATTGTAGCTCCTAACCTAAACTTGAAAACCAAAGAAATATATTCCAATGAATTAAAATAAAATAAAATAAATAATTAAACTTGGATACAACTTGCTATTGAGCCATCATTAAATAACAATTTACATATGATGGATTTGAATACATACTACAAATTTACTTACTAAACTAGTATAGATCAATTTAAACTTCAAATCTACCAAGCAATGAGAAGGATCAAATCCCTTGAGAAGACACTTTTCTACAAGGGACCAAATCTGTCTACACTTTTAAAAATATTTGCATCTCAAGGAATTTGATCCCTCTAGACACTTAGTAGATTTGAAGTTTAGATAAATCTATTTTTGGGTTATAGAATTATTGTACAAATATTTAGTTTGCTTAGTAATATCATCATAGTTATGACGAGCAGTTGGAAATAAAATTGTTTGCTTAATCACTTGGTAGGATCATCATGGTTGTGACAAGTAGTGAATAGTGTTTGGAACTAGATTAAATTGCCAACAAATTTAGTTGAAGGTGCAAAGTAGAGGATTGAAAGGGGTCGCATGCTTTGCTCGCTCTTTGTTATAATGTACATTCATATCTCCTAAATTAACATAAAATCCCAACTATAAACATGGGGTCATAAATTCATGAAAATATTGTTCTACTTGTCATACTTTTGCACCCTTCATTGCTTTGATAGCTAGTATTGCATTTATTTATTTTCTCTACTTGATTGTTTTGGCACCCTTCATTGTGTGTTGCTTGGTTAGCATTGCATTTATTTTATTAATAAATTTGATGTACTTTTTGGGCTCAACATTGCTTTAATAGCATTGCATTTATTTCATATTTTTAATTTAACCATAATTCATAAACAATTTGATCCACTTCATACTTTTGAACCTACCATTGCTCTGCTAGCATTTCCTTTATTTATCCCTTCTGTTGAGGTATATCATTTCCATTTCCTTTATTTTAGTCCTTCTACCCAGGTATATCATTGTGTGGCACTTCCCTCCCATTTTATATAAGTTTCTCATAATTTATTTATTAATAAATTACAAGAAACTTAATAATATTAATATGTTCATAATATTAATAAGATTAATATGTTCATCCACGAGATGTAGAACAATTGGTGGAGGGGTATGGTTAAGACGCCCCTAAGCTGGAAGGTCACCGGTTCTAGTCCCGTCGGATACCAAAAATCCAACCATGTTAAGGGTTGGTGCGGTCCAGGTCGGGTGCGATCCTTGGGTGATTTTGACGGCTTAGATTCCCCTGGTTCATAACCACTCAGCCAATGGAAACCCTGCTAGTTAGGGGGGTTCCACCACTTTTCCAAAAAAAGAAGATTAATCTGTTTAGAATACACCGGCATATATATATTTGACACATTGATAATGTTTTCTTCCTAAAGAATGTGTCAATTACTTATATCTAATAGTTAATCGAATATAACAACCACTTAAGTTGTCATTTGTTAAGCTCATAGTTGTATCATCATTGTATTTAAGCTAACAGTTGTATCTAATAGTTAACTTAAAAATTGATATAAATCAATTGTAGTTAATATAACACCTCTGATTTATCTCGACTCCTATCTTCCAAATGGAGTTTGACTAAGACATATGCACATTAACTCGACTCCCAACTCCGAGATGGAGTTCGACTATCACATGAGTTGCATGTTACCATTCCACTAAGTGCAACTATCACATGAGTTCAAAGGAATTTATTAGGAGTTCAAAGGAGTTTATTAGGGGTTTGACTATCACACTAACTACGCATTACTTCAACTCCCAGCTGTAAAATGTAGTTTGACTAAACCTTGTGCACAATAGCTTAACTTCTAGCTGTTAGGTGGATTTCCACTATCACATGGACTACATAATACCATGCCATTAAGTTGAGTTTTCACATGAGTTATTTTCAATTTTTTATAATTGTTAATTATGAATTTTGAACAATGACCATAGAATCAATCTGGACAATACACTTGTATCATTCTTGTCCATAGATGAAAAAGCATAGGTGGTAATCCACCCCAAAATTCTAAGATATATAGGTCTTTCGGCGTAACTAGCAACAACCATATTAATAAGATTAATATGTTCGGGATACGCTAACATGCATATATTTGACACATTAATAATGTTTTCCAAAAAATTGTGTCAATTACTTGTATCTTATAGTTAATATAATAAAACAACCACTTAATTTGTTGTTGTTAAGGCCATAGTTGTACCATCATTAGAGTTAAGCTAATAGTTGTATCTAATAGTTAATTTAAAAGTTAATATAAAGCTATTGAATTTAATATAACAACTCCAAGTTATCTCGACTCCTGGCTTCCAAATGGAGTTTGACTAAGCCTTGTGCACAATAACTCTACTCCCAAACACCAAATGGAGTTCGATTGTCACATGAGATGCACATTACGATGCCACTAAGTGAAAATAGCACATTCATTTAGAGGAATTTATTAGTATCTCGACTATCACACAAACTTCTCATTACTTCAACTCCCTGCTATAAGCTGTAGTTTGACTAAACCTTGTGCACATTAGCTCGAATTATAGATGTTGGATAGAGTTCCACTGTCACATGGAATACACATTAACATTCCATTAAGTTCATTTATCACATGATCTATTTTTATTTTTTATATATTTTTGTCCAACTACCACAAAGTGCGGTTATCACATGAGGTATTTTCGATTTTTTATAACTGTTAATTATGAATTTTGAATGATAGCCATAGAATCAATCTGGACAGTACACTTGTCTCTTTCTCATCCATTGATGAAAAAAGCATAGATGACAGTCCACCCTAAAATTCTAAGATATATACGCCTTTCGGCGTAACTAGAAACAACCATATTAATAAGATTAATGTGTTCGAAATACACCGACATGCATATATTTGACACATTGATAATGTTTTTTTAAATAATGTGTGAATCAATTGTATCTAATAGTTAATCTAATATAACAACCACTTATTTTGTGGTTGTGAAGCTCATGGTTGAAGTTAATCTCATAGTTGTATCATCATTGGAGTTAAGCTAATAGTTGTATATAATAGTTAATTTAAAAGTTAATATAAAGCTATTGCAATTAATATAACAACTTCGAGTTATCTCGACTCATAGCTTCCAAATGGAGTTTGATTATGCCTTAAATGCACATTAACTCGACTCTCAACTTCCAGATGGAGTTAGACTATCACATGAGCTGCATATTACCATGCCACTAAGTGCAACTATCACATGAGTTGAAAGGAATTTATTAGGAGTTTGATTGTCACATGAACTACACATTACTTCAACTCCTGGTTTTAAACTACAGTTTGACTAAACCTTGTGCACATTAGCTCAAATTCTAGCTATTAGATGGAGTTCCATTGTCACATGGACTACACATTACCATGGCATTCAGTTCAGTTCAATTATCACATGAGTTATTTTTGTTTTTTTTATAATTGTCAATTATGAATCTTGAACGATGCCCATAGAATCAATTTGGATAGTATACTTGTCTCATTCTTGTCCATGGATGAAAATATGGTAGTCCAGCCCAAAATTCTAAGATATATATGCCTTTCGGTGTAACTAGCAACGGCCATATTAATAAGATTAATAGGTTCAGAATACACCAACAAACACATATTTGACACATTAATAATGTTTTTTTCCTAAAGAATGAGTCAATTACATGTATCCAATAGTTAATCTAATATAACAACCAATTAATTTGTGGTAGTTAAGTTCATAATTAAAGTTAAGCTCATAGTTGTATCATCACTAGAGTTAAGCTAATAGTTGCACCTAAGAGTTAATTTAAAAGTTAATATAAAGATATTGCAGTTAATATAACAACTCCAAGTTATCTCAACTCCTAGCTTCCAAATGGAGTTTGACTAAGACTTGTGCCCATTAACTCAACTCCCAATTTCCAAATGGAGTTTGACTGTCACATGAGTTTCACATTACCATGCCACTAAGTGCAACTATCACATGAGTTTAGAGGAATTTATTAGAAGTTAAGAGGATATTATTGGGAGTTCGATTATCACACGAACTGCACATTACTTCAACTCCCAACTGTAAAATGTAGTTTGCCTAAA
The DNA here is from genome assembly GCA_001517045.1 of Pseudotsuga menziesii. Lineage (NCBI taxonomy): Eukaryota > Viridiplantae > Streptophyta > Pinopsida > Pinales > Pinaceae > Pseudotsuga > Pseudotsuga menziesii. Next base: position 323,812 of record LPNX010776933.1, read on the forward strand.
CCTTGTGCACACTAGCTTGAATTCTAACTTCTAGATGGAGTTCCACTGTCACATGGATTACACATTACTATGCCATTAAGTTCAGTTATCACATGAGTTATTTTTTATTATTATTTTGTTTCAACTACCACAAAGTGCAGTTATCACATGAGCTATTTTTATTTTTTTATCATTGTTAATTATTAATTTTGAATGACACCCATAGAATTAATTTGGACAGTACACTTGTCTCTTTCTCATCCATAGATGAAAAATCATAGATGGCAGTCCACCCAAAAATTCTAAGATATATATGCCCTTCGGGGATAACTAGCAACAACCATATTAATAAGATTAATATGTTCGAAATACATAGTTAAGCATATATTTGTTACATTGATAATGTTTTTTCCTAAAAAATGTGCAATTACTTGTATCTAATAGTTAATCTAATAAAAAACCACTTAGTTTTTGGTTGTTAAGCTCATAGTTGAAGTTGATCTCATAGTTGTATCATCATTGGAGTTAAGCTAGTAGTTGCATTTAATAGTTAATTTAAAAGTTAATATAAAGGTATTGCAGTTAATATAACAGTTCTGAGTTATCTCAACTCCTAGCTTCCAAATGGAGTTCAAATGAGCCTTATGCACCTTAACTCGACTCCCAAATGCTAGACGGAGTTCGATTGTCACATGAGTTGCACATTACCACGCCACTAAGTGAAACTATCACATGAGTTGAGAGAAATTTATTAGAAGTTCAAAGGATTTTATAAGGAGTTCGACTATCACACGAATTGCACATTACTTCAACTCCTTGTTGTAAAATGTAGTTTGACTAAACCTTGTGCACATTAGCTTGACTTCTAGATGCTAAATGGAGCTCCACAATCACATGGAATACACATTACCATGCCATTAAGTTCAATTATCACATGAGCTATTTTTTTCCCAACTACCGCAAGTGCACTTATCACATTTCCATTATATATATTTTGTACGTTGATCCCACCTATTATGTTATTGGCTTTCAAGGAAATCTTACTAGCTCTGTCTCTTTAATTGGATTTCAAACCGTCTATACAACTTATGCTGCTTAAATTAGTGTTGTCGAAATGATTATGTTCATTAACTGGATCCGAATGAATGGATCATATGTTGCTGACTAGATGTTGCTACTGGTGGGTCTAGATCTGGGTAAAGGGAAGCTAGGATAGGAAGGGATGTTATTGGTGGATATGTAATTGGATATCTTGGTGAATATGCTTCTTTTACTGATGAATCTATATATGGGGCTTAAACTTCTATGGGTACTATTGATGCTTCATATAAAGAAAACTCACCATATTTGACTTACTCACCATTTGTTGTTGGTGTTTCTTATGATACTTTCTTTATTTCTAGATCAAGTGCTATTGGATTTCGATCTTAAGTATCAACACTTTCCTTTGTAAGTTCCGCATCTGGATCTGTAGCTAGTGTTTTAGGTATTGTTCGTAGCCTTTGCAGCTGTTGATGAAACTCCTTACTCTATAGTGGTTTCCTCTATTAATGGTAGTCTTAGATTTATAAAAATATCTATGGATTCAAAGCCATCAATGATGCCTCTGGTACCTATGCCTCTACCTTTGCTTATGGTGCAAAGTCTCCTACTGCTTCAATGGATGGATCTAGAACCATGCGAGTAGATACTACATGCACTTTTGCTTCTAGGTCTCAATTTGTTACTGCTGGAGGATCTACTATTGTTGGTGCTAGATAAAGAGGTAAAACCACAATAGGTGCTTCAACTAGATTTTACCTTGGCACTGGATCTCTTGATGAGAACCATACTTTTAATCACAACGACAAAAGAGAGAATCTGGATATGGCTCACCACAAAGGTAAGCATCTTAATGACTATTATATGGATATCTCTATATGGTACTATGATATGGATATGGATGAATCATGATCAAGAAGGTTTGGATCTAAAGCTTAATCATCAAGGTCCTTATTAAATAATATGGCTTTATTCCTCTAGGGAAACTTCTATATACATAAGGTTAAATGTGTGATTCTAAATTGTTGATCCAAGAGAGAACTCTGCATATATATATATATGATGTGCCCATTGCATTTTGTTTATGCTGCATAGATGGTCCACACGCTATGCAAAGTAGCTAATTGCAACTATGTTTTTGTTGGGGACTGAATCTTATATGGGGTGCTTATTCATAGGAGAATATGCACTTGTAGTTATGATACAATGCATTCTTCATTTAATCAATTCGATCACAACATCTTCATTCTCCTCATTTACCGTAGGTTCATCCCTTAATTTTCCCCGTAGGGTGAATGGTTCCCTTGTTTGTTACCCTTGGATCCCTTATCAAAGTAGCACCAGTATTGGAAATTCCAAAAATAAAAGGTGGCAACATCATATATAGTATTGGATACAATACCAGTAGCAGATTCATTTTTCATTGAAGCAGTAGTGGAAGAGCCTGATCCCATCCATCCATAGAAGGAATTTTATTAAAGGAAATAGGTTCATAAGTTCATCCATACATGAGGTCCGCTACAAAAGGCCTCGTATCTCCATAGGAAACTTATAAATAGACCAAGGTTTGGGAAGTTTTAAATTATAGATTATGCACCACCTTCATATTTCCATGGGCTACCATCTAGATCAATGAGGAAATGTATGAGAAGATGAAACATTTAATTTTAAGGGATGAACATGAATTTGAAGGAAATACTTGTAGGTTTATGAGGAGCATCAACATCTACTCATTTAATAGAAGGAACAAGCAATCTTCCTGTAGGTGAACGAGGATGAAGAAGACTCCGACGAGAAGTTATTCCCTCTACGACTTAATGAATTTTAAAGAGATTGTTGAGAAAGACCATTCCATCCTAAACCTGTTGATAATAATTCTAGGCCTTCAACTATTTTTATGTATGATTTTGTTATAGAATCTAATAAGTTTTAAGGTACCACAAATAAGTTTGGTAGTGTGCACACAATTTTGGAAATATGTTTGTTAATATGTTCATTTTGTATTAGGGTGTATCATGCCACTAAAATTATTGCATGTGGTCATTTCTTCTTACAATAGAAAGTAGATCCTAAAAGGCTGGCAGGAAAGGGATAAGAACAATTATAATCCTCCTTGTAATTTTTTCTCACTCTTTAAATCTAAGATTTATTTTAACACGAAAGTAACTAAATATCAAAATGAACCTCAACAAAGGAATATTGTAATTGTAGAGAAACAAAGAGTTTATCTAGAGCTGAGATTTATCTCTGTAGTTAGAATTAACACAAGAATCTATTTAAACAACTTTGTTATTCTATGCATTCCTGTGCATATAATATGTAATGAACTATACTTCCATACTCTTGTTTAAATTACGCCTTATAAAGAGACTGGTGCTCATCACTTGCAAATCTAGAACATTTTTGAAATTTCTACAAATTAAAAAAGTTAATCATTATTTTGGTTTTGTCCATGAACTTACAAGGGAAGCAATTTTATTGGGAGGAGTTCCCAAGTAAATAATGTAAAAAATTTGATCCTATGGCAACAAAGAATCACTTTTTCAAAACTTACCTAAAGAAGGTACCATGGTCATTATCTAGTAAGGTTTTGATTAAACTAGAACTGAAAAATGGCCACCCATATAACTCATTCGCAAATTGTCAGGAGGATTCATGGAATGTCAATCACTGGTAAGGTTCTTCATTTTGCATTGAATTTAACCACATGCTCCCCCTCTTGTACGAGCCCCTGCCAATTCCTTTGAGTTTCATTCTTGCAAACGTACTCCCCAGGAGGGATACTTAACACGTTAGATACAACACTGTACGGGTCGNCATGCTCCACCTCTTGTACGAGCCCCTGCCAATTCCTTTGAGTTTCATTCTTGCAAACGTACTCCCCAGGAGGGATACTTAACACGTTAGATACAACACTGTACGGGTCGATATGCAGAGAACTTAGTATCCATCATTTATGGCTAGGACTACACGGGTATCTAATCCCATTTTCTCCCCTAGATTTCATCTCTCAGTGTTAGTGTCATCCTAGCAGAGTGCTTTCACCATTGGTGTTCTTTTGAATCTCAACACATTTCACCGCTCCACCGGAAATTCCCTCTGCCCCTACCATACTCTATCTTGGTAGTTTCCACTGCTTGTCTAGGGTTGAGCCCTAGGATTCGATGGAGGACTTGAAAATACACCTACATATGCTTTACGCCCAATCATTCTAAATAACGGTTGCATCCTCTATCTTACCATGACTACAGGAACAGATGTAGATGATGCTTATTCCTCAAATATTGTCATTTCTTCTTCTTCAAGAAAAGAAGTTCATGAACCGTGGGACTTCTTCCTCCACAAGACATTAATCCATCAGGATTTTGTCCATGGCAGACAATTCCCCACTACTACGTCCTGTAGGGTCTAGGTCATGTCTCAGCCCCATTGTGGTTGGTCATCCTCTCGAAATAGCTATTGATCGTCATCTTGATAAACCTTTGCCTCACCAAATAACTAATCATATGCAAGCCCCTCCTTGGGTGGATTCCTCCTTTTGCTCCTCATCCTATGGTGTATTAACAACCATTTCCAGTTATTTTTCCCCTCACAAGCGCAGGTTTTTACATGTTACTCACCCGTCCTCCATTGGAAACACCACTTCCCACCCAACTTGCATGTGTTAAGCATTCTTGCAACGTTCATCCTAAGCCATGATCAAACTCTCCATGAGATTCATAGTTGCATTACTTATAGCTCCCTTGTGGAAAAATCTGATTCAGAATCGTCTTTAGGCATAACTTGTCTCCATTTGCTTCATATAAGCACAGCCTATAGTTCACTTCCAGTATAGCCATCCCTACCCTCTTGTGTCAATTCCACAAGCCTAGTACGATGAGAGAGCTATAAAAGAGATGAAAGGGCTCATGTACATTCATAATTATTTTAGGCATAACATAACTTGTCTCCATTCACCTTGTATAAGTTCATCTTGGAGTTTCTAGTATAGCTATCCCCACCCTCCTCTCATGTAAAAACACCAGATACTAATATATGTTCTCAACATGATATATATAAATTTAGATAGATCATGTGTATCCAATTTGTTGTCCATTTAATGTAGTAGACTCACTCATTACTAATGATGGGGGACCGTTTCAACTCAGTGGTAGAGTAATGCCATGGTAAGACGTAAGTCATCGGTTCACGTACGGTAATGGGCTCATTTTTCCTATGAAGAAAAAAGGTCCAGGTATCCATTTCTCATAGTATAACATATTCTCAAGATGAAAACCATTTTTCAAGGGACAAAACTATCTGTCATGGTTGGTTTGAGGAAAAAAATTTGTTATGATGGATTCTCATGCCTAATATGGGGGAAGACCACTATATTTTTATGAATAATAGTCTTATTCATCCTACTACTATAGGATCAGTAATAGTCTACTCCATCTTCATCAATTTTTTACATATCAAATTATGGATACTTGGTAATTTGAAATTCCGAGTCTTCAAAAGAAGTAGAAAAAACGAAGGAGAAGCAAGCGAACCTGACCCATTGGATTATGAATATATCGGCTACTCTGATATTGAAATTTGATGGAGATTTGGAGATTGAACCTTTCCTACCTAAAATTAATCATTTTTATTGAGTGAACTCCCTATTTGGTTGTTGATTGAATGTTTCGTTGGATCGATTTTTATGATCTCTTCTCCCTTGACAGAAAGAGATATAGATCTTGAAGTAAGTCCACTCTGATCTGAATTACGGAAAACCTATATTCTCTCTCTATTTAGACAATTGATTGATACACAAATCAAATAAGTGATTTTGTAACTATGTACTAAACATTCTCAATTGAATGTACTGGAAATTTTACTTTGGTGATTACATTGGTAGGAAATGGATCTAAATTAAGATGTGAAAAGAGAAAACAAAGGGAAAAAGAAATAATTTTTTCACTTTTGGATCACAATGGTTAAATATATAACTTCTTTCTATTGGATTAATTTCCTTTAGCTCTATGGGTTCTGAAAACACCTACTCATTCTTGCTCGTAGACTCATTTGTATCGGACCAGGATGTAGTAGTAAGAATATACATAGAGATGGATGAGAGAGAATAGGAATACTCCTTTTCATTTTGTTGCATGGCAGAATGTTCAAGACAAGAATGGATAAAAAATATTGAATGGAATAGATATTGTGAATAGAATCTGGTCAAATGGGGGAGGGGCGAGGGGCGCACTTCCTTCCCCTTAAATTGTTCCACCAATTTTTTTCAATAGATGATTTGAGGGTTAGATAGAAACTATGAAAACTAGGGATCAAGAAATCATGCATTTACCTATATTGGATCGGTTCAGTCCAGTTTCAAAATATTTGTTCCAACAACAAATATTCGAAAGCCATTTTTTTTAAAGGACGATGGATGAAAAATTGTCTCCAATTCATCGTATACCTTTTGATCATATAGGGTGCTCGAAAATGGTCAAAATAGTGAAATAGGAGGATCGCTATGACTGTAGCCCTTGGAAATTCTTCTAAAGAAGAAAAAAAATTATTATATACTATGGATGACTGGCTACATAGAGACTATTTCCTTTTTGTGGGTTGGTCCAGTCTATTGCTCTTTCCTTGTGCTTATTTTTCCTTAGGTAGATGGTTCACGGGTAAAACCTTTATGACTTCATGGTATACTCATGGATTGACCAATTCCTATCTGGAAGGTTATAATTTCTTAACAGTCGTAGTTTCTACTCTTGCTAATAATTTAGCACATTCTCTATCGATATTATAGGGTCCCGAAGCACATGGAGGTTTTACTCGTTGATGTCAATTAGGTGGTCTATGGACCTTCATTACACTTCATGGTGCTTTTGATCTAATAGGTTTCATGTTGTGTCAATATGAACTTGCACGATCTGTACAATTGTGACCTTATAATGCAATTGCATTCTCTGGTCCAATTGCTATCTTTGTTACTATATTTTTTATCTATCCATTGGGCCAGTCTGGTTTTTTTTCGCACCTAGTTTTGGTGTAGTGGCTATTTTCTGATTTATCCTCTTCTTTCAAGGTTTTCTTAATTGGACATTGAATCCATTTCATATGATGGGAGTTGTCGGAGTATTGGGTGTTTCTCTTCTATGTGATATTCATGGTGCTACCATGGAAAATACTTTATTTGAAGATGGTGATGGTGCAAATAAGTTCTATGCTTTTAACCTGACTAAAGCTAAAGAGACTTATTCCTTGGTCACTGATAACTGCTTATGGTTTCATATTTTTGGGGTTTCTTTTTCCAATAAACGTTGATTACATTTATTCATGTTATTTGTGTCAGTGACCGATTTATGGATGAGTGCCATTGGAGTAGTTTGTCTAGCTCTAAACTTATGTGCCTATGAGTTTGTTTCCTAGGCTTGTATAGTAGCTCAAGATCAACCTCATGAAAAAATTATATTCCCTGAGTAGGTCCTACCCCGTGGAAACACTCTTTAATAAACCTATAGCTTTAGCTGGCCGTGTTCAAGAAAACATCGGTTTCACTAAGTGAGATGATAATGCCCCACTTATCAATTTTTCTGCTAAATTCATTGGGGCTCACATGGCTCATGCCAGATTAATTGTATTATGGGCCTGAGCAATGAACCTCTTCAAAGTGGCTCATTTCATGGCGAAAAATCCTCTATATGAACAATGATTGATTTTACTTCCCCATCTAGCTATTCTAGGATGGGGAGTCGGTCCTAGTGAGGAAATCATGGACATTTTTCCATATTTTGTATCTGGGGTACTTCACTTAATTTCTTCTGTGGTTTTAGGTTTTGGTGGTATTTATCATGCACTCATAGGACCCGAAACTTTAGAAGAATATTTTCCATTCTTTGGCTATGTATGGAAGGATAGAAACAAAATTACCACAATTTTGGGTATTCACCATTGAACCTCTTCAAAGTGGATCATTTCATACCGGAAAAACCTATGTATGAACAAGGATTGATTTTACTTCCCCAACTAGCTACTCTAAGATGGGGAGTCAGTCTTGGTGAGGAAATCGTGGACATTTTTCCATATTTTGTTTCTAGGGTACTTCATTTAATTTCTTCTGTCGTTTTAGGTTTTGTGTTATTTATCATGCACTCATAGGACCCGAAACTTTAGAAGAATATTTTCCATTCTTTGGCTATGTATGGAAAGATAGAAACAAAATGACCATAATTTTGGGTATTCACCTAATATTGCTAGGTGTTGGTGCTTTTCTTCCAGTGCTTAAGGCTTTGTATTTTGGAGGTGTATAGGATACTTGGGCTCCATGCAATGGAGATGTAATAAAAATTATGAACCTGACTCTTAACCCAAGTACTATATTTGGTTATTTATTGAAATCTCCTTTTGGAGGAGAAGGATGGATCGTTATCATGGACAATCTAGAAGATGTAATTGGAGGACATGTATGGTTAGGTTCCATTTGTATCTTCGATGGTATTTGGAATGTATTAACCAAACCCTTTTCATGTTCCATTTGTATCTTCGGTGGTATCTGGAATTTCTTAACCAAACATTTTGCATGTTCCAGTTGTATCTTCGATGGTATCTGGCATGTATTAACCAAGCCTTTTACATGAGCTCATCGTGCATTCATATGGTGTGGATAATATTATTTGTCCTATATTTTAGTCACTCTGTTTGATTTTATTGCTTGTTGTTTGGTCTGGTTCAATAATAAAACATTATCCCAGTCATTTCTATGGTCCCATTGTCCCAGAAGCCTCTTAAGCTCAAGGGTTTACTTTTCTAGTTAGAGACCAACATCTTAGTGCTAGTGTGGGGTATTCCCAAGGACCTACTATTTTAGGTAAATACCTTATACGTTCGCATACCCTACTGGTTTGGGTAAATACCTTATGCGTTCTCTGACTAGAGAAGTTATATTTGGGGAAACAATGCATTTCTTTCACTAGAGTTACTAGACAAGTACCTGGACAAATATGATTGTTTGAGTACTTATTCATCCAATTTTGATGAAGAGGAAGGTTATAACTGTGTGCTTGCAAGGTCAATATCTACAGGTAGACAACAAATTGTTAAGGGCCTGCAATTTTGTACCATCTCGTATTTGTCTTTGCTTCATATTGATATCAAGAGTCATCAATGGATTACAAACATCATGGAGAATGAACTAGCAATCCCTCCATACATAAGAGATTCCCTTCAAAGGTAATCTAGTGGTAACTAACGAGTTTGTTATGTTAACTGGATCTTTACTTCGGCAACAAGTTTTTTCTTTTATGCTTTTAATTTAGATTTGGTTGGTTTGTTAAAATTGGTGAACTGCTCTACTCGCTACTTGTATGTTTGAGTTATTTATCTGAATTTGTGTGGTTATTAACATTAGGGAAAAGTAGTTGACATTAAAAACAAATAAATGGAGCAAGAAAGCACTTAAGTGTTTAGTTTTCACAAATTGATTGTGTAATTCAATCCAAATTTGGTTAAATGTTCTTTTGGACTCTCCTAGGAGGATTCTCCAGAAAGACTGCTCCTTCATCAGTAGACTTGAGTTATCGAGCAGTCATAAACTTTTATTTCACTTTACACACTTTTACCTCGAGAGACTCATTTGGCTTGCAAGAACTTTCACTTCTATAAAGAGATATTTCTTAGTCTAAAGACTTGTAATATGAAAAACACTTTTCACCATCAGTAACTTAAGATAAATTGCGACACAACTATATTGCAGCTCACTCACAATATCATATAACTTTTACGCGGTATAATTATGGATTCTTTGTGTCTTTCACTAAACAGTAAATGTAAACAACATTCACTCAGGAAAATTTGGAGATGTGGGGCTAAATAAAACTTGCATTACACCATAAACTATGGATTTATATTTCTTGTGATGGCATAACAAAAAACTATAGTGGTAAATACAAACTTGGAAATTTAGAAAGATGTTTCACCTTTTAGAGAGCTTGGGCTCTCGGTCATTATTTATACTACCAACTTATTACCATGTTTATCTAAATTTAATTTAATAGTTGAATCACTATTAAACTTTATCTAACTATTAATGTAATAGTTATTTAATATAACTCATATTAAAGTTGAATTTAAGCTAATAGTTGTATTTAATAGTTAATTTAAAAGTTAATATATATGAGGGATTGTAATTCAAGTAAAAGTCTTCAGTGGAGTTGAAGTTAAGCTAAATTTGTAACATCATTGGAGTTAAGGTACTAGTTGTGTTGTATCTAATAATCTAATAGTTGTATCATCATGATTGGAGTTTTAATTAGGAGTTTGAAGTTGAAGTTTAATTTTCCAATTATCACTAACAATATTTATCACATGTTAACTAAGTTATTTTTTATTTTTTTGAAATGGTTTAGAGTATACCGAAAAATTCTAAGATATAAACGTCTATTCATTTCATTAATACATTTTTTTTCTTTTATATGCAAAAGCAAGGCAACTCAACCCTATAAATCAGAAAATCATTAATTTTTATTTTGTAAGGGCTTAAGGGTATTGGCATGAAATGAGGAAAACAAATAAGAGGGTAACTCTTCATAAGCAAATGGAAAGGATATTGAAAACACATGTTTAAGGAAAGTTGGGAAGGACATTGCATGTTTAAGGAAAGTTGGAAAACAATAGAATAATGACAAATTAAGATTTAAACCTTTTAAAACTCTGGAGTTGTAATAGATTGTGTAGACAAAAAGTAAAAATTTCAGGTGGCTATGGCTATTGTGATTTAGCATTAGTGGATGCTGATGGAGCTTCATTCTAAATTTAATGTTTTAAATTACAAACACATTTACAAGCAATGCTATAACTCTTATAACTCTGAAGCTAATCTACTATCTTAAAAAAGCAAGTGGATTGATTGAGGTTCTCTTGCACTTTGAAAAGATGAAGATAATCATATGATTCACATGAATCATTACAGGCTTATTAGTCTGAAACACTAGCGCTATCAACCTTGTTTGGTCACCTTGGCTTATGTTTCTTGATTTTAGTTTGACAGATTCTGATAGAATCAGCTCTTATATCTGTTATCTGTGGACAAATTTTGAATTAGTGGGTCTAGCTTTGTCATAATCAGCTCTTATATCTGTTTTATGTGGAGCACTTTTGAATGGCTATGGCTATGTCTGGGGTTAATGTCCTTGTGTTAATTAATGGCTGATCCTTCCTAAGCTACAGGATCCACTCAGCTTATTTTAGTGAATACTTGTATTGACTGATCCACTGAACATGTATAGATTTCTTTGATATATGTATTGTTTTTTTTTATTCGAACTTATGAATACAAAAACAACCTTTTCGTATAAAAGCAAATGTAAAAATTATAATCTATGTTTTATGTTTCATATGTGTCTGCTTTGTATACACTAGACGCATATAAGGTTGTTGTCTTAAACACTTAACGCATATAAAAAGCCATACCATATTACATTTAATTTTGTGTATTACATACAGGAGCAGTATAAGTGCTAACCAAAACGCCCCAACCCGTCGGAATCCAGCAAACAAATTTTCGCCCAAATCATAATTTCAAAGGTTTAAATCGTAATGTTAATCATTTGAGTAGTTTTAAAATGCTGGATTTACCTTACAGCAAGCTTAATCTAACTTAGATTATAATTTACATTAGAATTTCGCCGAAAAAGCGGGGCGTTTTAGTTGTCTTTTGTCGTACTCGAATAACAAAATTTCAAAATTTCATTCTCTATATAACTATAGAAGCATAAAAGCAAGAAAAAAAAGTGTACGATTAGAAAGTCTGTCGAAAAAAGCAATCTTTCGGGCAAGGCAAAGGAGATCCAGCATAGTCTTTTCATGGAGTTTATACTTTGCGAAGTTTTATCTTCTGTGTTTATATGGGAAGAAATACAGGTTTACGTGTCCGAGCTTTACACTTCCTATATGTATTCTACCAACTCAGCTAACTGAACATTTTCAGGCATCACTCAATCTCATGCTTGGAAAAAATAAAATATAAATATAATATAACTCAACATTTTCAGCAATGACTCAGTATCAGGTTTGGGCAAATAAAATATAAATATAATAAATAGAAAATTCCATAGACAAGAACACTCACTTCTCTTAAGCTAGCTTGCTTGATACCGACTTGAGCGATTGATGGAAGTGAAGGACTAATATAAACCCCAGCCAACTGAATCGAGAATTTCAGGCGAGATAAACCTCCTCCTTTTATGCAGCGCAAAACCTGCACAAAAGGAACCTGCACACTCCAGATCTCTAAACCTGCACACTGGAACCTTCAGATCTGTAGCGTGCGTCCCTAAAATCTTTGAGAAAATGAATGGCAGTATGGATTCTAGGGCCTCTATGAAGTCTTGTTAGGTTTCTCCATGGCTTCAGGTAATGATTTCTTAATTCTAACTATTGGATAATTAATCATTATCATATTTCCTATCATACTTTTTATTACGCGAGAAAAAGATTGGAAGATCTCGTAGTGATTTATTAATTCTAACTATTGGAGAATTAATCATTATCATATTTCATATGATATTTTTTATTACATGGGAAAAAGATTGGAAGATCTGGTAGTGATTTTTTCTTAGGTTTCTACAAATTTGTCTTCGAGGCAGTTTCCAATTGTAAATCCATGGTCCCTGCGAAGACTTTTCTTCAGTGCATCACATTGGTGAATTCCACATATGTCCTTTTCTCAAAACCCAAAGTAATTTCTATGATTTAAAAAAACACATTGGTGAAGCCCACATTTGTCCTTTCCTTAAACCCAAAGTCATTTTTTTCAATAATCTGACTTTTCTTTGTTGGACAAAATTCTTTTACTCTCAAGTTTTCCTTTTAGCTTTATTTTATCTATTCATGTTTTACACATTCTATTATATAAAAGCCCACATTTGTCCTTTCCTTGAAATCCAAAGTCATTTTTTTCAATAACTTTTCTTTGCTGGACAAAATTCTTTTACTCTCAAGTTTGCCTTTTAGTTTTATTTTATCTATTCATGTTTTACACATTCTATATATATATATTTCATTTTTCTTTAACTTCTTTTCCATTTTCTATGTGTAGGTTTTACTCCTCAACAAGTTACCAAGATTTTTTTTTGGTCTATTAAGAAACCTATGTTTTCAATTTAGTATTTATGTAAAAATTAATCCATCAAATAATTAGATGAAGATTTCTACATGTACATTGACAATAATTTGATAGGTGTTTGTGGTTCAACACTTCAAAAAGTGTTTCTCATTCCATATGTCTTCATTATATGTGTCTATTACATCTCCTTGCTTCACTTCAAGTACAACGTTTTTTTATGCACCTCAAAGTGTAGTTGCTAGTTTAATTTCAAAATAAAAATGTATATTCATCTAAATATATATCCCTTTAGTAAATTGTGTTGAATTTAGAGACAAGAAACAAAAGCAAACACTATTACCAACAAGAGTTTTAATGTTGTAAAACCCCATAAGGGGAAACATCCACGCAACAAAATATTGAAGCTCATTAATCAGTATCAAGGAGATTACATGATGAGCATTTTTCCACTCATCCTACAACTACATTACATATCCCAACCATGCACTATATGCTTCATGAAATAAGTTACATGAGTATAACCGCTGCTGGTTATGTCCATTATTAAAAACTTCCCGTAAACACATTAGTTTAGTTGTCATTGTTAACAATCTCTAGCTAAACAACAAAATCTTATAATACTTTACCCAAGACTATTTATCACCTTTTTTTTCAAACCAAGAGAAGCTACACACCATCGTAGCTTCTCTAACAATATTGGTTTTGTAAACATATATGCACAACTTTCTTGAGTCTGAACCTTTTTCAAATCTACTCCACCTTCACCAATGGCTTGTCTTACAAAATGATACTTTACATCAACTATGATAAACAAGATTTGTAGCCAAATTTATAGCACTTTAACGGTCACAGAATACAAGCACACTGTTCTGCAATCTTCCAATTTCTCTAAGTAGACCTTTATGTGAAATCGCCTCTTTCCAAGCATGCGAGGAAACAATGTATTCAACCTCTATAGTGGATAAATCAACTGTTTCCTAAAGCTTTGACATCCAACTTATAACTCCACCTGCAAGAGTAAAGAAATAACATGAAGTACACCTTCTCTTGTCCAAATCACTCGCAAAATATGAATACACAAAACTGCATACATAATCACAGTTATTATTAAAGGTGATACAATAGTCAATTGTGCCTCTTAGGTACCAAAGCACCCATTTCACTCCATTCCAATGTTCTTTTCACGGATTTTCCATGTATTTACTAACAACACCTACTGCATGTAAAATATCAGGTCTAGTACACACCATTTCATATATTAAACATCCTACTGCATTTTCATATGGTACATGAGACATATAATCCTTTTCTTCAATGCTATTAGGAGATAAACCTGAAGAAATATTAAAATGGGAAGGCAAAGGAACATTCACAGGTTTTTCCTTATTCATTTCGAATCTTACAAGTATTTTCTCAACATACTTCTCCTGTGAAAAGCTAATCTTACCATTTCTTCTGTCTCTGTGTATTTCGATGCCAAAGATTTGTTTTGCAGCTCTAAGATCCTTTATATCAAAAGTCCTAGCCATATGATCCTTCAAACTGTTAATCGCGTCCATGCTTTTACTCACAATAAGCATATCATCAACATAAAACACTAAGATAATGAATACGTCATTCAACATTTTGAAGTATAAACAAGAAGGCTCTCCATCACAAGTAAATAAAACATGCGAAACAAAATTGGTATACCTCTTAGGAGGATTTCTCTCCCTTGTTGATCTTCTTGGTGTAGGTTGTGGGGTTTCCACATTTTATTGAATTTCTTCATCTTCTATGAACTCTTTTTCATTAGAAACACCTTCTTGCTTCTTTGAGTCAAGAGAATATTGGTTCTCCAAACGAACTAGTTGTTTTGACAGTACCTGTTCCTGTTCCAGATCAATTCTTATATTTTATGACTTAATCAGAGAAGATTCATAAAAAATTACATCTCTTCTTATGGCAATCTTGTGGGCAGTAGGATCCCACAATCTATATCATTTTGTTACATCATCATATCTAACAAAAATGCACTTCTTTGATCTAGGGTCTAACTTAGAACACTGATTTTTAGGAGTAAGTGCATAAGTTTCACAACTATATATTTTCAAAATCGGATAATCACAGGGATGACGAGTCCATACCTCTTTCAAAATTTTACAATTTATTGCCATTGATGGTGATCGATTTATTAGATAATCGACAGTGGAAACTTCTTCTTCCCACAACTCTTTCCCCAAATTAGCATTTCTCGGCATGCTCCTTTCTTTCTCTAAAAGAGTCTTGTTCATGCGCTCTGCAACACCATTTTGCTAAGGAGTGTATACATTTGTTTTATGTCTTACGATCCCTTATCCTTTGCAATAATTTTCAAACTCTAGAGAGGTAAACTCATCTCCATTATCTATCCTTAAACATTTTATTTTCCTTCTAGTTCTTTTTTCCACCATAACTCTAATTTGTTTAAATGTGTTAAACACATCACTATTTATTTTTAAGACATAGACCCAAACTTTCCTTGGAAAATTATCTATAAACAATACATAATATGTTGCACCCCCATAGGAAATAGTAGGAGACAGACCCCACAAATCAGAATGAATGTAATCGAGAACACCTTTACTAACATGAGTACCTGCTTTGAATGTTTTTCTACACTGCTTTCCAAATATACAATGTCTACAAAACATCAAATTCAAAGTTTTCAGATTTGGAAGCAACTTACGATTCATTAATCCCTGAAGTCCTCTCTCACTCATATTACAAAGATGTTGATGCCATAATTTAGTGGGTCCTAAAATCTCTTCAAATATTAATGTTGTATCATTAACTTGAGTTTTTCCAACACATTTGTAAAGGTTTCATCTTTTATGTGCCTTGACCACTAAAGCACCCTTAGATACTTTTAGTATTCCACTTACACTTGTAAACTTATGACCACAAGACTCCAACACTCCCAAGGAATTGTTTTTCTTCTTTAATTCGGGCACATTTCTAACATCCATAAGTGTTCTTATAACTTCATCAAACATTTTAATTTTAACACTTCCAACCCCAACAATATTACATGAATGATTGTCTATTAAAAGAACTATACCATTATCATAACTATTTGATAGGAAGCAAACCAATCTTTATGAGGAAAGATATGGATGTTCAGAAACATTACAAATGGACAAAACCTCATCGATCATACCTAAATCAGACTTAACTGAATTTTCCTCTGGTTTGGAGTCATATTTCTTGGATTCTCATATTTTCCAATAGGCTTTCTTGAGATGACTAGTCTTGTTACAGAACCATCATTTTAATTTTCTCTGTTTTCCCTTTGATTTAGACCTGGAATTACCTCTTAACTTTTCTCCTCTCTTTTTGGATCGCCCTGTGACAACCAAAGGTTCTAGCGAATATGTTTCAAAACTTGATTTCTTCCTTACTTCCTCAGACATCAATGCTCCAACCACATTCTCAAATTTTAAGGTATCAATTGTACTAAGGATAATGGAAGAAACTACTGGACACCAAGATTCAGTAAGGTACATAAAAGATTGACTGCTCTATCTTCATCATCAATTTTAACATCCATACTAGTCATCTATTAAATAAGAGTATTAAAAACATTCAAATGATTTGCTATCTTCGTACCTTCTTTTATTCTCATACCCTACAACTGTCTCTTCAAGTAAATTTTGTTTGTCAAATATTTGGTCATATACACACTTTCTAACTTGCTTTATAGGCTTGATGCTAACTTCTATTTAACAATGTTAAACAACACGTCATCCACAAGACATAACTGAATTGTGCTAAGTATTTTGGAATCTAACTCCTCCCATTCATCATTTGTCATAGTTAGGGGTCTCTTTATTTTACCCTATAGAGCTTTCTGCAACCCTCGTTGTACTAACAAATCCCGCATCTTTAATTTCCATAACTCAAAGTTATTTTTACCACAAAACTTCTCAAATTCAAACTTTGTACTAGACATTGTTGTGATTTAAAGGATACTCATGGGAGGAAGGCCCTATCCACGGAAGAAAAATGGTAAAGACAAGGAGCTAATCGTTAAAAATGCCATAGTCCATGGTTAAAATGTTGATTGCTAAGTTTAAGATGGAGTAAATATAGATGCAAAATGCATTTGAAATGATGAAAAACCATCCTATATGAGAAAAAAACACCTTAGAATGATGATAAACCTTTTACAGGGGAAAAAAAAATGGTATTAGTTGAATGAATTTTTGAACTATAGGAAAAAACCCACTTGAGAAATATAATTTCTATAAATAGTTCAAAAACATAAATAAAACTCACCATTCTGAATTTTATCCATAAAAGACAAGTTTTCACCTCTACCTTCAGTTGATCGTTGTGGATAATCCGGTGGACCAAATCCAATTCCGCAAGTGTCAGGTAAGACTACACCCCAAGCTCTTCAATTTGATCCTAGCAAATTTCAAAAGTGAGTCCAAATTTTATATTTTTGAGCGCCCTCAACAAAGGAACTATGTGTACGTGAGTTCGGTATATTGAAACTCGCGTACACAAGTTTTGTACGCGAGTTTCCCTGAAGGACAGTCGCATACAGTACGCGACATGCCTAACTAGACAGTCGCGTATGCTGCGTGAAGGGGAAAAGAAGTATGTAGGGTCAAAATTTGAATTTTTACATGAAACTAAAGGTTTGCAATGCTTGTTTTACTAGGTTTGAAGATGGTGCTTGAGTGGAGGGAGCGTGAGCATGAAGATATGGATCAAGAAGCACTCCAAAGTGCCCCCACCATGAATGTTTTACGTTTAAGTGGGTGGTTGAAATTTTTTTGTACATCACCTATGCGGGCCGATGCCCGCCTGCTAGAGTTAATGATAAATTACTGGGATCATGATTTGGGCATGTTTGACCTTCAAGGTGAATCCTTGGAGATTACTCCAGAGGATATCTATTTCATTGCCAGCCTATCACGACGAGGAGCTCCAGACGACTTGGAGGGCATCAGTAGAGGTGGTGACCCTTTTAGTGTCCAAAACTACATTGACATATACTGCGCACTAGGTACCCAAAAGGGAGGGAGTTGCATCCCTATTGTACACATACATGATATTCCTCTACAGGTATTGACAAGTACCATAGTGAGGGTTATGAGATCATTTTCTCTTCATCTTGCTACATGGAACCAGATGAGGTTAGCAGTGGATTGCATGCAGGGGGCCTTCTATGATTGGTGCTCGGGAGTTATCCCAATTTTGAGAAAAAAACTCTCTGATTGCAAGAAAGGAAGGAGGAAGAACTTTGGATATTCTAGCATACTAGTATCCTTCTTCGAGAGAGAGTTCCAGGATTGAGCCCTGCAGTACCCCTACCAGTTCGTTCTCCTCATCAACCTAGGCTAATTAGATGGGGAGATATCTTCCTCCGCCAGGGAGGAGGTGGCTCAGTGTGGAGTGTATATGATGATGACTTCTACTTTTGGTGGGAGCGATAGTTTCCAACACTGGAGTAGTTTCCATATGCTGGAATGGATTTCCATGGTGATAAAGACCTCGTTCTCCCTCCAGGAGGAGCATGGGGAGAGTTAGGTAATTTTTTATTTTCAAGTTTTTAAATTTTTTTATGAATTTTAAAAATAGGGATATATACATATGTATAAGAGTTCTAATCCTATAAACATGGCAAAATGCAGATATTGGACCAGTCCTCCCTGGAGGCCATCCATGCATGTATGTGCATCCTGTCTTAGGAGATGACGAGGGGATGATTAGGGTTCTTGAGGGGAAGCTAGCCAGGCTTACCCAGAGAGTACCCACCTTATGGATTGAGCACATCCCAGTCGTCATGCAGGAGTTTGTGGTTGGAGTTCCACCTATTTGGATACGCCTTTTGAGGCGGGTATCCAGAGCAGTTTTAGTATACATATATGTTGTTGAGGCTACTGAAGCCGAAGAGGCTGAAGAAGCCAGAGTACAGGGAGACCGGGGGGACCAGGGTGGTCCAGCTTAGATCTAGGGCATTTGATGGACTTTGAGCCATATTTTGTATATTTTTGTATATTATACAGTTATGACTGGATCTAATGATCAGATACTCGACCTATCTATAGACAGATATTCACACACATATATATTTTGTTGGTTATTTACAAATGTTTTTTATGTGTATGCTGTATATTTTTATGAAAAATGTGTTAAACGCCAATCCAAGATGTAATTAGCGTATGCATCAATTAATGAATTATGATTTCTCGGAATATGATTGAATGTAATGAACTCAAAATTTCTTTCCAATAACCTAACTTGCATAAACTGACGCAATAGAATAGGGTTCCACACTTGATAAGCTCAATTGAGATGGGAAACCACCAGTTGAGAGTCCAGTTAGACTTCCAGCTGAGTGATACCACATGACAAAGAATCCTATAGAAGCTCAATTACAGCCCTATAATTGGCGACATTATTAGAAGCAGGACCTAAGCAAGCGCCTCCTGAGGCAACCAACTGTCTCGAGGGAGAATAAATGACCCGTGCCATTGAAGCTAGATTACAAGTGTGGCGACTGGCGCCATCAACAAAACCTATGAACCTCTTAGAAGACACCTAAAACAACCAGTAGATGGTATAAAAATCACAAACCGATGAACTTGTCTACATAAAAATACATACAATAAAAATACAAGAAAAAGCGCTAAGCCTAAGCATAGTACTTTTTCAGGTAGAGCCCATTTCTAGGATTAGGCAGCTTATTCCCATCAAAATCAATTAAATCATATGCGACCTTCTTTAATACCTTCGACATGACATAAGGCCCCAACCACATGGACTTGAATTTTCCTGCCCCCAGGGGTTCTTTGTCTTGGTCCTAGAGCAAAACAAGTTCCCCCTTAGAAAAAATTCAAGGCTTGACCGACTTATCATATTGGCTTTTGACCCTATTTTTGTGAGCTTGATTTGTTGTCAGTACATCTCTACACTGCTCATCAAGATGTTCTAAGTGTATTAGACATTCTTCAAGCTCTGTCGTATTGGGTAACACATGAATAGATATTTTCAAAGCCAGGATTTCACATTCAACTGGGGTAATAGCTTCCACTCGATGAACGAGTTGGAAGGGGGAGAAACCCGTAGCAGTTTTTACATTAGTTCGATACACCCAAAGTGCGGGGTATACCATGATATGCTAGTTAGGACGGGCTGCATCAATAGTACGTTTGAGGATAGTCTTCAAAGTTTTATTAACAGCCTCAACCTGACCATTTTCTTAAGGATAGTACGGAGATGAGTGTTCTTGTCTGAATCCAAGAATAGTGGCCAGTTCCATCATTATGTTATTTTGAAAATCATTGCCATGGTTAGTGACAATCACCTTGGGTATAACAAACCTTGCTATAATTTGATTGAACATGAAAAAAGCCACAGTTTCCCCATCGGCTTTAAAGGTGGGAATTGCCTCTACCCATTTCATAAAATAGTCTACAACAAGAATGATATATTTGTGCCCCCCAGCCGAGGCTAGGTTACACGTCACGTAATCAATCCCCCACTTCATGAAGGGTCCCACCAAGACAACAGGAAATAACGGAGCGGGATGTGACCGCATTTTCCTGGTGTAAAGATGACAAGGATGACAGTGCTTCACGGCTTCCACATAATCCTTAAAGATCGTGGGCCAGAAATAACAGACATGTAGTATATTCTGGGCCATTGCTACATCAGATAAATGACCCCCACACACTCCACTATGGGAATCATTCAGGACAATATTCGCTTCCTCATGGGTAAGACATCGACGCAAAATGGAATCTACGCCCCTATGATATAAAGTATCTCCTATGATGAGGCAGTTCTTAGCATGAAGGTGTAATTTGCGTTTTTTCCTCCCGCGAGGAAGCTACAGGATACTTCAAAGTCTAGAGATATATAAGTATATATCCTTACCAGGGATCAGAGGTGGATATCAAGAAGATATGCTCATCTAGGAACGAGTCTTCTTCAATGACTACATCTTCTTCAATTGGAAATTCTACTATAAGCTCAACAAAAACTAAGGATTTTTTTGATTTAGCAGACTGGAAATCCAAGTCAAAATCTTGGAGAATGAATATCCATTTGTTGAATTTTCCCCCAACAATCCGTCGAGACAAAACATATTGAAAGCGATTAACATCCGCCACTACTATTGTAGTCCTCAGTAAAATGTAGTGACGTAACCTCTGAACAGCATAAACAGCTGCTAAGGCCAATTTATCGATGTGGGAGTACCTGATTTTGGGTCTGGCTAAAGCACGGCTAAGATAGTACATGACATGCTCCTAGAGCTTATCATCCTCCTAGACCAAGACTACCCCAATGGTCGACTCGAATGCATCCAGATACAATATAAAATCCCTAGAGTAATCCGGTGGACGCAGTAAAGGTGCCGACAACAAAGATTTTTTTAATGCCTCGAAAGTGATTTGTGCAGTTTCATCCCATACAAATGGGGTGTCCTATTTTAGCAAGCGCATGAAACCCTTGGTAATATTGGCATAGTTTACAATGAAATGTCGAAGAAAATTGGACTTTCCCTGCATGATCTAAAGTTGCCTGATAGAACGAGGAGGAGGAAGATTTACAATGGCCTCTACTTTTAACAGATCCACCTAAATGCCTCTATTAGAAACAATGAATCCGAGCAGTCTCCTTGACTCGACACAGAACACACACTTGTGGGGATTCAAGCGGATCTTATAGTATCTGCATCAATCAAATATCAACCTTAGGTGATCCAGATGGTCAATCCTCTTACGAGAATGTGCAGGCAAGTCATCAAGGTAAGGTTTGACAATGGCTTTGATATCATGGAAGGAAAAGTTCATTTCCCACTGAAAGGTTTCCCCAGCATTTTTCAATCCAAAGGGAATTTTTTTTATGCGAAGGTACCCCAAGGAAAAATGAAAGCAGTTTTATGTTGGTCTTCCAGTTTTATTTGAATTTGATTGTATCTGGAGAAACCATCCATAAACAAGAAAACTTCAATTCCCCCGCAACCATCTATAATTTGATCTATAAATGGTGTGGGATAGTTGTCCTTAGGATAGGCTTTATTCAAATCTCAAAAGTCAGTACAAATGTGTATGGTCCCTTGCTTTTTGTCAACAGGAACAGGGTTGGATACCCATTCCGTTAGAGCTATGGGATAAATAAAACCAGATTTCAATAGTTTTTCAACTTCAACCTTCATAGCCACTACTTTACATGGGTTAACAGGTCTTAACTTTTTTCGAACAGGTTTAGCCTCAGGGTATGTTTGGATCTCATGCTCAACTATTGATGGATCAATGCCTGGAATCTCCTGATATGACCAAGCAAAAATGTTGCGGAATTCCTTAAACAAGGACGTATAGATTGCAATCTCTTTAGGAGAGAAGTTTGCACTGATACATATATTTTCCACAATGTCAGGATTTACAGAGATGTTGATAGGGATAGTAGTGGAAATATTTTCCATATTCCCCTTAGCAAACATTCCTTCCCTTAGTAAGGGATTGATTGGTATATTAACATCGTCTGCCGGTCTCATATGAAACTCTTAATTCTCTATCCTGCTTAGCTCTGGAAGAAAATACGATTGATAATGAATATCTTCATAGATCTTATCACATCTATACATAGCTTCTAGAATGGCTTCATTAGAAGGTAAAAACATATGTAAACAATCCGTAGAATGCGAAGAGTTTTCTTCCCATGCAGGCAAATAGACTTCTTCCAGGTCCTATGAGACTGTGAGAGGGTCTAGAATGGGATCAACAGTGGTTTGAGTGATAGCTTGGTAAACCACTTCCACTACCGATAAGGGCACTTCCGGTTCATGGGGGGAAGGGAGAACCCAAGGATCAGTCCTATCAACAACCATGGCTATGGACTTCCCCACACTAGTAGAACCTATATAGTTAATCGAGGATGGAAGATCAAATGTGCCCATCAATGATGCGTACATTCCAGCCCCCAAACTCTCAGTAGCAGGTTTCACCTGATCAACCAATGGCACACTGGACGCATTAGACTCCATGCGGCCTTTCCGAGTAAAATTGAGTTGGTCGACAGTAACGAACTTCCCTTCGTGTGAAAACACTACCACTCGAAAGATGACCGATGCAATAGTAGACATGGCATAAGTCTAGCTTCTTCCCAAAAGAAAATTATAGTCCAAAGGTGCATCAATCACCTCTACCTCAACAGACACTGCTTTCCCTGCCAGCTTAATTTCAAAAGCCGGTAGGATACCATGCAGATGGAATGACCTTCCGTCGAAAGCAGTAAGTAGTGCGTTTGACGGGACCAGGTCTCGGAATCTGAGAGCTTTCCAATATGAGAAGGACATAACACATGTAGAAGCGCCCTCATCAAAAATTTCCCTTCCAATGGTCTTTCCACCATGGATGGCATCTGTTGATAATGCTACATGGTAAGGTAGGCGAATTTTAACATCAGACAAGTGAAATTTCTCCGTGAGACTCGACGAGTCCATGCTGTCTAAGGCTACTAAGAGTGCATCCCGCTGGGTGGGACAACTCTGTAACACCTCTAAAGCTGACATTGCATAAGGGGTTTGGGCTAAGTCTTCAACCATGGAGTAGTTTGAAGCAACTCTTGTATTAAGGTTATGCAAGGTCTTCTTAAAGACACCTTTCAGTATCTTAGGCATAGTTTCAGCACGCTTCTTGATTGTGAGAGGGTTAGAAGTTTCACCTATAGACTTACCCTTCTCAGAAGTCTCTTTTTCATAGTTTTTATTCCTAGTCTGTAGCAAAGTCAAAGATCGAACAATGTTGATATATTTGGGGTCAGGGGCATTTGGAGTGCCCCCTGCTACATTAGAAGCTGAAGTAGAATTCCTCCCTTAGGGAAAAGGATCCTTCAGGACAACTGGTTGTTGAGCTTTTAGTAGCTTTTGGGCTTGTTCCATAAGGGAACAAAGTTGACTGAGGTGATCCTCATGGCACAACTTACATGGGAATTTCACATTTTTCTTTTCTTTCTTGCCCCCATCAACACTATTTGGGGGTTTTTGCTTTCTTTGATTTCCCTCCCCTTTCTTTGCTCTCTTCTTTTTCCCACTGGGCTGTTGATTTCCCTTCTAAGAGGTCTGTACAAAAACATTTGCATTTTGGGGCGAGGGGGCAGCCTTTGCTGCCTCCGATGTAGAATGTTTGATGGACAACTGATGGAGCTGTTTGGCCAAAGATTCTACAGTAGGAGAGTTTACGGACCCAACCACACCATCGGCATGGGGTCCAGGCTTATGTTTCTTTGCATCATGGGTAGGACTCGGTACCTCAGGGATAATCGCATACAAGATCCTAGATTGAGAATAATTCAAATCCAATTATTGGGCCCTGAGGATAGCTTCTTCCTCATTCGTCACTCCTGAAGTAGATATGTCCTTAGATATATAAGGCAATAATGATTTAAGGAACCATTATAGTAAGAACTCAGGAGGAATAGTGTATTTAATAAGGCTCTTTCACCTCCTCCACTCTTGGATGTAATCTGAGATGTGGGTAGCCTTGTTCTACCTGAAGGTAGATAACAAGTCTGTTCCTAAATCTTATTAGACTGGAAGTTGAAAGTCGCTAAGGAATGCATTAGCCAATCCCAAAAACTACTGAACACAGTAGAAGGTAAATCAATGTATCATTTTGTTGTAGTACTCATTAAGGTTCTTTGGAACAGCCTCAACCTAGCCGAATCTTCATTCAGCGAATTAGAATAACACCATAAATGAAAAGTGGTGGCATGAGCCCCAGGATATTCACCAACTTTTCCCTCGAATTTTGGGATGTCCGATGGCAATTTGGTGGGGACAAGTGGCCATGAGGGGTCATGCCTCACTGGGTCGTTCATCAATTTAGACAAATTTGGCAAGTTTAACGTTGCTAGGAATGGAATCTTGGGTCGAACTGGAGCACTAAAAGTGCCGGAATGGGGATTAGAGGGACTTGCCCCAGAATTCCCATAAGTGAAGGTGGGGTTGCCCCCTGCCACTGGTTGCGAAGTGGATGGATTAATTTGAAATGGATTCCATCCGTAAGCCACAGGATTGTGGGTGGGAGGTGTAGTATAACAGGTTCTGGCCATCCCAATCGAAATTCGGGTTTGAAAAACAGGAGTAGGTATCCCTCCGCTAAACAACGAAAAGGGAGAGCTCGTGAACGGGGCCGAGACTGAAGTTTGAAAACCTTTCCCATAAGAGGTAGTGTTTCCAAACTGCACTCCTACATAAGAGGTCGATGGGCCTACATATGGAGTGGATGGGGGAATATGCCCCCCATTCCAAGGAAATCCTTGGACAAAAGCTGAGGATCCTACCGAACCACTCTGGGCAGTGTGTGTGAAGGAGAAAGGAACAATAGGTATACTAGGAATCCTAGTAACCATGCCACCAGAAGCACCTGCTAGGCTTGTGGGAACCAACGATTGAACCACCCGGCTCGGTGGAGTTAAGGGCATAGTAGGTATGCTAGATCTAGGGGCACTTACCGAGGGAGGTAGTACCCCTTTAGCCAGAATGGATGAGGTGAAAACAAAAGAGCTTTCTCCTGTAGTAGACATTATCCTGCCCATAGGGACACCTAAAACAAGTGAATCAAAAGGCCGAACCTAGACGATCATAGGATCGTTTAACTCATTCAAGGGTGTATTAAAATTCCTTACAAACTCGTCATCTTGCAAGTCTTCTATCTCAACTGTGTTAAAATCAAAATGGTTTGCCCTAAGTTCTGGTTCACCCGGAACTTCACTTACTCCTATCAGTTCAAATGAACCATCTGTGTCCAATCTCCTCCTTGGAGGTGGAGGTGGAGGTTCCAATGTGATGAGAGGAGGAAGTTTTTGCAACCTTCGTGACCTTCTAATAGGTTGGTCCTCCATGATTGTAAATTTGATAGATCAAACCCTAAGGTCAACTAAACACAGAAAAACCACAGAGCAATCACTACAAAAAATCCTAAAGTCTCAACAGTTAGCAAGGTTAAAAGATATTCTTTCCCGAAGAAAGCTGAAGAATAATTACTTGGCATCCTTAAAGAGGTTCTTAGGCACA
The DNA here is from genome assembly GCA_001517045.1 of Pseudotsuga menziesii. Taxonomy (NCBI): domain Eukaryota; kingdom Viridiplantae; phylum Streptophyta; class Pinopsida; order Pinales; family Pinaceae; genus Pseudotsuga; species Pseudotsuga menziesii. Next base: position 349,986 of record LPNX010776933.1, read on the forward strand.
ATCCGAGGAATCACCCACCACCCTCCTACACTTTCAACAAAGTTTACTCTCCAAGATCATCCAAGGTGAACCAGAAATAGCCTTTCGGTTTACCTAGGTATGAACCCTAGATGCCAAGAGACTAGAGGCTACCTTAACTATACCAACATTCTAGGGGGACAATCGTAAGCCTAACTCGTATGCATGGGCAGGGTAGCTGAGCCCGAAAATCTGTCTAGGACAGAATCCCCAGATGCGTAAAAGTCTTGATTTACATTTCGACAAGGAATCAGAGGGTTATCTCCTCAGTCCAATGCCTCCACGCGGCCTCGTGCTTGACTCTCGTTTGAGAGGAGCTTCCCAGATACTATTGATAAAGAGAAGGATTTACCTATCGATTGGCCCACCATGTCTGAATTTTAAAACTTATGGGAAGTTTACACTTCCTATCCCACAAGTCTAGCCTAAGCTAGTAGGTGTATGGCCCTAAAAAAATAAAAATTACTAATAAATTTTAATTATTGCGTTCATTTTAAGGGCTATTTTTTACTCAGAAAGAAAGTGGAGTGAAAGACTATGATGTTTTTGACACGATAATAAATATGAAAAGTGAAGATGTATACTTCCAAAGCAAATTATCACTACTAAAAAAAACAAGCTTCTTTTCTTCTTTTTGGAAATATAAATTGATCAAAATGCAACAATAAAGAGAACACTAAGACTATATTTTTGTAGTTTTTTGAGATTATATTTTAAAAACTAAAAATAAAACTACTCTATGCAAAATCAAATGCAAAAGCTTCTAAATGTTTTCTTTTCACTTTTTAAAATGCTCAAAGACTACTATGCACCTAATTGCACAAAACTTGAGTATGCTTGGATTAAGTTAACTGTATAAAGTAAACAATGTGAAGTAAACAGATTAATATGACCGAAGATCAACCACCTAAGGAAGACTTGGAACCCTATCTTAGGCAGACACAATGAAAGGAAATCACTGAGATCACACAAAGGTAAGTGGAAAACCAAATACTATCCGAAAATAGAAAGGGATATACTGTGCCTAGAACCCTGATCACTGACTCAGGCAAACAACACTTGAACCTATAACCATAACATGAAAATCTACTTCAAGTTGCTAACAGAAGACAATCCAAACAATAAGAACTCAAGGTATTTACAAGAAAGCACAAAGTGTGGCCAACAAGGTCATCAAACTGACAGTGCAATGCTTATAAGGAAGACCAACCAGCAAACAAACTTTATAGAGGGACAAGGAAAAGCAAACCCTAGCCCAAAAATTTCAATGCTCAGGCTTGTACATGATTGTGTACAAGGGAACCCCGTGTACTGTACGTGACTTTCCTATAGAGAAACCCACGTATGCAGGCCTCTGTACGTGACTGTATGCAAGAGCAACCTGCGTACAGGTATAAAATTTTCTAATAAAAAGAAAATATTTCAAGGTATTCAAACACCACTCTAAGCATGAACCAAGACAGGACACCACACACATAATCAAGGCAAAGACTAGGCAACGGTCAATAGAAATAACCCATAGCAGTCTGGGCTCCCCAGCCGAGTCGCCAGTACTGTTGTTCAGGAAAAAACACCCTTGTAACCTAGGGTCTGGGGTTACCAACATACTTCTAAAACTTGCAGACAATTGAACTTTAAAGTACAGAGAAGGAATAAGAAGAAATGTTGAACTCACCCGATTAACGACGGTTGATCCAAGCTTTATCTTCTCCTGCTCTGCTCCTCTCCAAAGCTTTCAGGGATGCACCTCCTTCACCTGCAAAGAGCAAATTCTCCAAGTACAATATTATACATGTATATAGGACAATTTAGATGAACAATATATAGAATCCTTAATAAAAAATATTCATTAAACATGATACATGAAAGAGACTCAACACAAAGTTGGAACAGGAATTCTCTTTATTAACAATAGTGAATGAGATAAGTGTGCAACCCAGCACTTGAAACAAGGACTCCTCTGCAACCAAAGGATTCTGAGTTCTACTGCTCCAAATACTTTTGAAGATATACCACTAGCATAACTTTGCTCTGCAAGATTGATTCTATTAATGCCCTCCCCAAGGCCTCTATTTATACTTTGGGAAATAGAGCAATTTTGAAGGTTGAGGAGGTTGAGACAATTGATATAGTTAATGATTAGGGCTCAACAAATATCCATTAATCATTTTTTATTATCTTTAATGTCAAATGGATGTGTACGCAAGTATTGATATTGGCAACTCATGTATGACACACAAGTTGCTATAAGGGAAACCTACGCACAGATCTGTACACAGGTTGCAATGAAGATACTCGCGTACATTACACAGAATGCTGTGGAGATAGTCGCGTATGTACGCAAATTGCTGTGGAGATAGTCGTGTACGGAAATCAACCTTTAAAAAGGTAAAATGGAAAGCTAGTTGGATAGGGTAGTTGGATAGGGAATGCATCTCATGTCATGCCCATCTATAGTGTTTAGGCAACCTTAAATCCATAAGTGTCCTTTTCTGTACCAACATATGAAGTGTCGGCACTTAGACGAAGAAGTGCCATTTGGGTTGATAACAGATTTGTCATTATTCCCTACCGTAGGAGTCTTCTGAAGAAGAAACCCTTGGAAAATTCATCAAAATATCAAAGGAAACTAGGAGGGGAAGATACAGTTATTTTTCTCAAATCTATGTCAATATGAATGTTTCAAATCCTTTTCCCAAATACATCTTCCTTAGCTTCCAATATTATGAGTGGTTTCAAACTCTGGAATATGAGCATAACCCATTTAGATGCAGAAAATGTCTTGAATACATGCACCTCTAAAGATACATCCCTTGGGTCTTGGCCTCCATACCCTCAATTCAAAATCCAATATTTTTTAGGACGTTTTCATGGTCATCAATTTTCTTTTTAAAGAATCCTCAAAACTGGCCATGGTGAGCCAAGCTAAACCAACTAGGGTCACTAACAAATTTGCAGCTCTAGAAGACACGTACATGGAATTTAATAAAACTAGGTATAGACCAACAAAACTTCAATTTAGATTAGTTAGCTCCCAAAAAAGATGAATCCAAAGTAGAAAACTAGATCTAACATAATACAAGACTATGGAGGATAGAGAAACCCCATAGGGAAACACATAATAGGTAGAAATAGAAATAGATGATCAAGAGCTACAAAATATTATTGAATCCAACAAAGAGGGTGATGTTAATACCATTTCTTCTTCACACATAGTTATCATAAAAACAATTCTCCAAGAAGTAGCAACCAAATCCTCCCAAACATTTGAAGGTTGGTACCACCAATAAAATCAACTTGGATTTCAAACATCCTAGATGCCACTCAACCCAATTAGAATCAGAAAGGAAACAAAAAAGGAAGAATATAATACCCTCGGCATATATTAATATGTTTTTTTTTACTGTGGCACAATGTGTTGGAACTATGGAATTGGGAGTTATTATAATTATTGTTTAATAAATAACTAGCTCAACATGGACAACTAATGAGAATGTTGGCCTATGGATTCCACATGTGAGGGGGTTAGGGACTAAGAGTTGTTGGTCTCCCTAACATTACTTGTTCGACCCTATTTTTGGTTATTTTGGTTTATGAAGGTGCTATTACACACTCTTAGATGTTTGGTGGGACTCTCTTGAGTGGTGTTCCTTCCATGGCCTTAGTTTGGTGTCATTTATAAGTCCTCATGTGCTAGTGTGCCCTCACTAGCTACTTTTAGCTAGCACTCTTTAAAGTGTAACTCCCAAATTTTGATGCACCCTTTTGATATTTTGTGAATGAAATATCATGACTGAGTAACTCCTCTACCAATTCAATTTGGCTTGGGAGGAATTTCGAGTTATCCTCTTGTGGTTTGAGTAACCCTAGTGAATTTGAGTTACCACTCTTGGGAATTCGAATGGTTATATAAGGATTTAAATTGCCATCGTTCCTTCTTCTTCTCTCTCTTTTAGCTCTCCAGTGTAGTGGAGTTCTCTCTTGTATGGAAAATACATTCTCTCGAGTAGGGGATGCATACTATTGCTGAATATTGAAGGCCTTGTAATGAGGTTTGAAGACCCTATAATGGGGATTGAAGATCGATATATGCTTCCACAAAATGATTCCTTATCCAATTACTTGTCTTTGTTTGGATCTATCTTGTAAATCCTATGTGAGGGTTGTGATATCCCAAGAGCCCATGGAGTGAGGGGATTCACAAATCACTAGGTAGAGTAGATGGAAGGGAAATTTTAGGTGGATAAAGGAGTAGTTGTGGTATTCTCATGGTGTTGAGAAGGGTAAAATAATATATTATATCACAAGATAATTTGAACCCAAAATATGATGGCATATATGTATGATTTTCGACATCAATCTGTCAACAATCCAACAAGCCTCAACCTTTATAAACGTCAGTTGCTTTTTGTCATATATATGAAAACAATATGGGCTCGTCAGATGTATGACATAAAATAGTTGAATATATGACCACAAATTTACTAATATAAAGTTGAATATGTGACAAATACACGTTGGATATTCTATGATAGACTTCTTGGATATTTGATCCCCAATCCTACCAAGAAGGAATGATATCCAACTATAGACCCGTCGGATAACTGACATAAAATACTTTACACACGATCGTATAGCTGATGCCATTTGTCGTCGGAGGTATGGCATTAATGTCAGAAAAGTGGGGAAGTACGTCGGATATCAGATGACATAAAAGAGAAAAATTGATGAGAGTTTCCATCGGTGGTATGGAATGATCATTGGATATAGTGATAAAGTCCATAGGATATCCGAAAACTATCTATATTTAAAAAAATACTAGTTCTATGACCACCAACATGATAGGTAGCAACTTGTTTCTGTTATCCAGAGAAGTAGTCTTTGAGGTAAGAAATGGAGTAGTATAGTAATGAAATATCTCTTAGAAAATCGATATCAATTTACATAACCTCATTTGAGTACTTAAATGACTCCGAATATGAGTTCTAGTGACAGCGACTTTCAATTCATGAAATAGTTAAAAATCAAAGAAAACCCTATATTGATAGACATAGATCTTGGAAATGGAGTTGGCTTACAAAGAATAGACATAGTGTATGATTTTCTCTCTAGAGTTCTCTTTTATCTATCTTGTCTACATTTATGTGATGTGCTTGAAATTTGGTAGTTTTGTAGTTTTTATACCACAATATTTTATCTTGAAGTTTGGAACTAATAATCTAAATAACTCTTAACAACTAGAAAATCAAAAGTTGGAGCTTTAATGAGAAATGGGTGTGCACTTTTTTCAAAATAGGTAAAATTAGTTTTTTATTTGTTGAGGTGATAGATTTATTACATGCATCTAGAGATTAATTTGGGCAATATACCTCATGGGTTTTGAAGACAAGGTTAGTGTATTTACTAGTTCTATGACCACCAACATGAGTCACCATCAAGTCTATGGCAGCCAAATGTTGCTAGCCCTGACCATCTACTATTCTAATGTTGTATGTTTTAGGCCACCACCATGGCCTGTTAGCTGAGTTGTTGATGCCATAAACCACCAACATAAAATGCCAGTGAAGTATGCCACCAATTGTTTGAAAATGACCAGTTTTGAGAATGTTTCAATAATTTTTTATAAGGGAATTAATGAGGAACATCAAAGAAATATTGCATCCTTATCTCATGCACACACTAAATTTATATAGCATATGGTTGGTATAGATGTTTGTCAATTGAAAACAATCTCGTGAAGAATGAAAATCTAACATGATTATATTTCATGATATGGCATCAAAAGGTCAAGTGATTTAATTTATTTTTATCAGTAAGAAGAGCTCATTCTATTACTTGGAAAAGGAAAACAATTACATGTTCGATTTTGACTCCAAAAACATGGAGTCAGGATGTAGTCATGTGACCAAAAAAGAGTAAGATGAAATAAGGTCAAAACAGAGTATCTAAACATAGTATGAGATGCTCAGCTGATATACATTGGAAGCTTATTAGACATAACAACATTAAGGGGAGATTTGGTCCTGCAGTGAACCACTGACAAAGAAGACATAGAAGATTCTCCCTGAAGTACTCAAACTTCACTCGGTCTAATGTCTTAGTCAACACAACAACTATTTGATCGTCCATCGCAACATACTAGAGCTTCACTGCTCCTCTCTACACCATATCCCTGATATAGTGATATTTGATCTCGATATGCTTCGAATTGTCATGGAATACTGGATTCTCAGACAACTTCACACGACTCTGGTTGTCACAATATATACAAGTAGCATCCAACTGGAGATCAAATAAATCAGACAGTAGCTTCCTCATCCATACTGCCTCACAACTAGCTGAACAAGCTGCGACATACTCTGCTTTAGCTGTACTCAGTGCCATGCAAGACCATTTCCTGATAAACCAAGAGATCACACCTGATCCCATACTGAAGCAGCACCCTGAAGTGCTCTTTCTATCGATGGCACTACCTGCCCAATCTGAATCAACATAACCTTCCAAGTTAATCTTCTGATCCACCTCATACTTGAGCCCATATTCAATTGTACCCTTCAGGTACCTCATTGCAGGCTTAGCAACAATCAGGTGAACATATCTCAATGTTTTCACAACAAAGCAAGTATCTAGTCTTGTATCTGTCATGTATATCAAGGAACAAATCATCCGACGATACATCGTGGCATCAACCGACTCTGATGAAGCAACACTCAATAGCTTCAGGTTCGATTCCATAGTTTTGGTCATGCGGTCCATCATTTTGAAACCCTAAATATAGTGAATTTGAGGCTGAAACGTGGACACAATGTACATCAGGAATTTATCTTCAACCTGTGAAATTTTCAGCCCCTGATACTTCTACAATCCCGAGATATCGCAAATTTACCAAAACTTATTAGTTTTAGTATTTAGGGTTTTTCCATCCCGGGGTCAAGCTAGGGTTTGACTTTCCTGAAGTTACACCCAACCAAAAATCTTGACCTAGGTCTCTAAACTTTGATTTTGATGAGGAGAGAAATCCTATGCCGGGCTCACTCAAAAAATCCTCTTCTATAAAAATCCCTAATTTCCCGCACCAAAAACTTAAAATGCACAGAATCGAATTCCACTTCAACAGAAAGATGCGCCCTTCAATGGAGAGTCAACATAGCATACTTTTGTTGATGGATTGTGGAGAGAGACCCAAAAAGTAAGAAGCCCTAGCTTCTGCACTTGCACAATGTCTTCTTCTCAGGTTAGCTCTCATACCATGTTAGATTTTTATCATTTAAGCAATATGATCTTAGGATCTTATCTGAGAGAATAACATGCACAACAATAAACACAAGAGACAAGAGACACAAAGAATTTTCCTCAAAGAAACCATAAAGGAGAAAACCCTGCAACTTCTTTAGAGATAGAATGAGCACCAATGGCAGCAGTAAAAGATGAAAACATAAAGATGATCTCCAACAGCTTGTTCTCTCTCTCTCACTTGAGAGAGATTCTCCTCTCTCACTCATGCGGCCCAATGAGTGAGTGTGTGTGTGATAAATAGAGAGGCTCACTCTCTATTTATATTCTTTCATTCACTTAATGTCCACTTTAATATGCCGGCCCCACTTAACAATTACTTACTAGGGTCGACATCTCTAGGAGAGTATAATAACCCTAGTGCCCCACAAATGTGGTCACTTTGCCCTTTGATTAACAAGGAGGGTTAACCTTGACACAATTGTGGGGAATATTGCCCCAACTTACAATGGACGATTAACCTGAATGACTTTACATGACTTGTTTTCATTATTGAATCTCCCGATAGGAACATCGGGGCATGACATGACTCAAATACATTATAGACACTTCCCGAAATAAACATCAAATACATAAGATATACAAGTGAATACATTTCGAAGTTACAATTACATCAACATTTCAAACTCTTTTTCTCTTAAGATCAATTGTTTCTGAACCTCATTTAAGGGGTAATGAATCTTCTCTAAACCCATTTTCAGTTGACTGATGGTTTTGCTAACCAACGTGATTTCTTGATTCAGAGAGCATTATGGTTTGTCTTCATTTGATTTGATGATGTAACCCAGTCCTCTTGTATCCCCATTTTTTCTCTGTTGTGAGAGGATATTGTCTAGATTTGAAGAACTCTTTGCAACCTTTGACTTACCACTTTTGACTTCTGAAGTTCTTCTTTAAGATACTCAAATTCTGCTTCTCTTTTTTTAATAGATTCTGTGAGTCTTGATTCAAAGAGATTCTTTGAGTCTTGATGATGTTGCTCTTGTTTTTCGTTCAATAAATTCAGGTTCTCAATCTTATCTATTGCTGCACACAATTTCTCTTCTAGATCTACCATGCCTTTTTCTTGATTTTCATTGTTTTCTTGAGCAAAAAATAAGATCTCATTTTTTCTATCTTAAACACATTCTTCTTCTTCTTCAAAATTTGATATTCCTTCCCCTTCAACTTGGGTAAACAAAATCTGCTTATCTGATATCCTTTGATCTTCAGAGTTTCTTCGAAAGTTGGTTTTATTTTGATTCTTCTTAAGTGGACATTTGGAAGCAAAATGTCCAATTTTTCCGTAGTTGAAGCATTGTAGTGGAATTTTTCCTTTCTTTCTTCCAGTTCCTCTTGGAATCCTATTAACAAAATTAGACATTTCCTCATCAGAGATCTGATTATCAGATGTGTATCGTTCACAATATTGATGTCTATTTTTGGTTTCCTTGAAAGAAGCAACGTTGTGCCTTGGTTCCTTAGTTCACATTTCGTATGCAGTCAAAATTCCTTGAATCTCTTCAATTTTTAACTCAATCAATTTTTCCCTATCTTCAATAGCAGACACCTTGGGATTGTAGTGGGAGTCAGAGATCTAAGAATATTTTGAGCAACTAGCTTTGGCTCCATTTTTTCACCAAGACCTCTCATAGTATTTACAATCTCTTCAACTCTTTGAAAATAATCAGTGACATCTTCCTCTTCTCCCATTTTGAGACTTTCAAATTGAATCCTATACATATGTAGTTTAGATTCTTGAACTTTGGTGTCTCCTTGATAATAGTGGCCAGTTTATCCCACATTTACTTTGTTGAGGCATAGTTCATAACTTTAAAAAATTCTGACTTGTTTAAGCCTCCTAGGATGGAATTCATAGCTATTGCGTTGTTCTCATAGTCCGCTATCTCAGAATTTGTGGTAGGACCATATTTTGGTTCTGTGTATCCATCCTTCACTAATATCTATACATCAAATCCCAAGGAAATTATATAAGCTTGCATCCTCTTACTCCAATACACATAGTTATTCCCATCAAATCTAGGAACATTTCCAGGCTTGTGGTGAGTCTTAGATGTGTTCATGGTGATCTACTTCAAGCAACTAGGATTTTATGAAGGACCTGATACCAAATAAAGAACACCTAGCCAATATTGAGAGGGGGGGGGGGGCAAATCAGTATTGGTACCAATCAAAATTTTAGGACTTATGCAATTTCAATCTGTTACGAAGAGAAATTCCTATGGCTTGGGGTACCACAACAGATAGCTTGACTCTAGAAATCAATCCTTTCCTATATGCAAGATAAAACAAATAACTAACACTAAAGGATATCGATTCGTACTTTATTCTGGATGGTTGATGTAGATCCCCTTTGAGCTTTCCAACTCCAGCTTGAATTGATAAATTGCTTCCTCAACATTCAATAAACAAGACAAGCATGCTATATATAATCGTGTTAGCTCTACTCTAGCATATATAATCAATAACATATAAGCATTTGAAATCTTCCATGGATAAAATATTCATTCAAATACACATTATTGAACAGGAAAAGATATTTCTATTAATATAAAACAGAGATTACAATAGAGACAACCTTTGTCGCCACATCTGTGAATCGGAGAAACTGAGTCCCCCACTTGGGCCTCCACCACTTCAATCCTCCATCTCTCGATAGCAAGCTCACAAGCAAAAGGCAAGCTTGGGAAGAACACAAAATTGATCCAAGGGACAAAGGGATGGAGACTCAAGCACAAGTTCCGTCAACAATGGACTATAGTTCTCTTGCTCTCAATTCCTCATGCCTTCAATGTATCCAAAGGGTTCCTTATATAGCTCTTTAATGGGGTAATGAAAGGTTGAATACAAGTGATCTCAAGGCATATGGAAGGCCAGGAGACAAGTGAGTCTGATCCACATCATGGAAAACTCCAAAAGAATTTGGCCTTTTGCACACATCCCGATGTATGCGGTTTTAGGGGTCAAACCTGTGTATATATGGGATAAAGGGTTTAAAAGTAGCATATGGAAAATTTTGCATGTTTTTTAGGGATGATTTTGGAAACATTAAACGAACAAAAATGGTCCATGGGGTCTAAGGAGTCTGCAGAGGGACAGGGAAGGCCATAAAAGTGTGATTCACCATGTGTGGTAAAATCAGCTATAACAGATGCCCCCTAATTTGTGAGGTCAGAGGGGTCATACGTTGGCCGAAATACATTATAGGTCCATCCCAGAAATGAAGTGATGAAGAACCCAGTGGAAGAACTAGTCATCCAATCAGCAATATACAATGATACAACTCTGCACATAACTGCAAATAGATCTAGCAGTCCCCGATACATAAGAGGACAATGGCCATGAATAGGCATGATACAATATGACATATGTTGTCATCACCACGTACAATCAAAATAGATCAGAATCTCCATGATGAAGATATATAAAGGATCATGATCTCCAGGAAGGATGAATATATACAATAGATCAAGATCTCCATAATGGCTGGAAATGTCTGACATATACTGGAATCAAGTCACGAGAGCTGAAATCTCATGAACACTGGCACGATCAAGGAGGTAGAATATAAGAGATGCCACCAGTCTAGAAATTCTTCTACACAAACTGCTACAATTACTTGTCCTACTATGTGAATAAAGGAGTCGAAGTCAAACATATTAGTCCATCGTCTGATTACCAGTCATTGATGTATACCGTTAACAGATGCGAGATCACCCACCGATAATGAAAATGGGAATAAAGGTACTAGAGTGCAAACTAATAAGTGTGAATAAATGTGTTGAGGTTGAACACTTGAGAGAATTTATCGATCAGGGGACATTGATGTATTCCCAAAAACTGTCGATGGTGAGAGAACCTGCCACTGATGACTCCAAGTCTCAAGGCACTAAAAAATGACTCTAGATTCCTATCCAGGAATAAATGATCTGAAGTCGATGGGATGAAATCTGCTGGAAGGAGGGCATTGAGGCATCCCCCATCATCCAACATGAGGTATTGACCAAAGTTGTATAATGTGGAAGGACTCTATCATAAGGTGCACGAACTAGTACCTGTACTGGGAATAGATGACACACAAAGTCAAGATAACTAAGGAATGGTCGACTGAGGTTTCAACTTCCTTTAAACAAGAGCATAAAGGCGAATGGTGACTGAATGTAGGCAACATAGACTCGATATGGAAAAATGGGACATCTCTGTGACATAGGAGGCATCGACAGAGGCTCCATAGGGATTGGAAGCTTAACCAGTCAGTGGAGATAAACTCAGATAAATGAGTACAACTCCTAAATTCAAACTATTAACCCAACCAATGGATGTGATATACAATTCTCTGTTCGAAGGTGACATGACTCGAATGCTACCAAAGATAACATCTTTTCTTGTTCGGATTTTTTGTTTTTTAATTTTTTTGGACTTTTTCGAATATTTGAAAAGCTTGAAAGAGAATAAAATTGCTTTAAAGTTACAGACTAGGAGGAGACGGGTGTCAAATGGGAAAACAAACTAGTTCCAAGCAGTGGAACATACCTATGCTCAATGCAATGATACATGTGTAGGATAGCGACACTCGAGGGAAATTCCTCTCCCAGTAAAAATAGGGAATCAAGCTACAAAGGATATATAAAACGGCTCTGCATGGCTAGACATGAGACAAGATTGGGCTATATGGTTGATACTCAAAGTCAGGGAAGCTGGCATAAGGCTCAATAAGGTAGGAAAATCTCATGATAATGCAATTACAACTTGACATAAGGGAGTTCGGGGGAAATAGGCCAGCAAAAGATCAAGAGGAGTATGAGGCCCTTGCAAAATGTCATGGCGATACTATACAACAGACTCCCACAACCTAAAGGACAGAACTGTTGGCATGGGCACCAAATGCAAATAAGGAGCTAACTAGGGTGCCCATGTAAGGTCAAGCTCTACCATTCTAATCATGCCACTTCTAAAATAGAAAGAAGGTTCTGTGACAAGATAGAATGGGTTCATACCTACGGTTATAGTGAAACGGTCATAAGGTCATGCAAAATGCAAATGGTGGTGAAACCTAACCTACATGTCAGTTGAGACATGATACCTGAAATTGACATGAACAGGTCAAAACAACGGTCAAAACGGCGCTCAAAACAGTCTCCTACATCATATATTAGTAAAAAACGATCCAAAAGGGTTAGAAATGGTCCAAAACTATACAAAAGGGGGTAAAAATTTTCAAAATTTTGAAAATTTTCTATAAATAGTAAAAAATTCAAAACATTATATAACATTTGAAATTTTTACCCAATTGGGCTCAGAACTTCAAATGCGAATTCCGGGAGATCCAGCTAACGGAATCCGACACCGTTTTTTTGAGGTAATTTTCGATGCCCTGCTCTTTCTTTTTCATGTAAAATTTTCAATTTTCCATGGTCCAATTTGAATTATAGGCCATCCTAAAGTGTGTTCCATGTCCCACGTGGAAATCGAGGATTTTTCCACGTATAGGGCTGGATATACATGGAAAAAGGCCTCAAAGTTGTGTACATATGCGGCTGCAGTCAAGTTTTTTTGTTTAAGATATCAAATGACCAAAACTTGAATTAAATGTGCAGGATGGTTCTAGAATGGAGGAAACATGAGCACGGGGATGTAGAAGAGGAAGTACGTGGTGATCTAATGGCACAACAGTCTCTTCGTGCATGCGGGCTCTCCAAGTTTTGGTGTCTTGGTGGCTTAAGAGCCAAACCAAGACTGCTGCAGATGCTAGTAGACTATTGGGATCCTGACTTAGAGTCTTTCCAGATCGATGGGATGTCCCCTCACAATAGACATGGAGGACATATACTTTATTATTGGACTTTCCTGACGGGGGGAAGTGGTGAACCTACATTCTCGCGGGCCCGAAGGTGCCCTCACCATAGATGAGTTCATAGCAATGTACTGTTATCTGGACACAGAGAAGGTCAGGAGTCAGATCCCAACTAACTCCATACAGGTGCTAGGCCTAAAGGCCATACTATTGACACTGGGCAGGATAGCAGGGCTAGCGTCACTTCACCAGGCCTCGCAGCTTCTCATGTTCTATGCAGTGGAGTGTATGAGACCCACGGTGTACAATTGGAGAACTGCACTGCTGGGAAACATGAAACACCAGCTTAGTGAGTGCAAGATGGGCAAAGTATGAAACTTCGATTTCAGTAGCATACTGAACACATTTTTCTTTGAGCGTGTTCTGGGATTGAGCCCTATATTTGACGTTCCTCTTCATGGGGTTCGAGATCTGGCCCAACGATGTTGGACAGATGCGATGCATAGACTGGGTGGAGGTAGGGTGTCCAACCCCTATCCAGCTGATTTCTTTCCATGGTGGCGATGACAGATAGTTTCCATCGATGATTACCCCTATGTGGGGATAGATTTTTGGGGAGACCCCGACATGCCATTACCACCAATATCAGTATACAGTGACATTGGTAACGAATGCCAACCCTCTTTTTAAGATTTTTGAGTTATTTAATTTTTTTGTGTTTTTTGATATATGGAATCAAAAAGACATGTTTTTGCGTGACAACACATAGTGAAATCCTATCATATGCATGTAGATGTAGGACCACGGCGGTCGGAAGGCTTCCCTTGTGATAGACGGAGGGGAAAAGGATATGACATTGCAGGTGTGGATGTAGAGCAGACGCTCCAAAGCATTCATATCAACTTCATGTCACTGACACACAGGGTTCCCATGGCATAGGCCGAGGACCTACCTGAGGCCATCCAACGTCTGGTGGTGGGTGTGCCACAATCATGGGTGCAGTTGTTTAGATGGCTAGCTAGAGCCGTGGTGACATTCCATGATCAGAACCGCCCTCCTCCTCCCCAGGCTTAGATACCTGGGAGTGATACATTTTGTACTACCATGTATTTATATTTTGGTGGCTTAGAAGCCCCATTTTTGTATTATGACACTATGTATTACCACATTTTGGATGTTTAATGAAAACTTTTATGATGATCGGTTTACTTATTTACATGTGTAAAAACGTATGTTTGTGATGAGCTTATTGTCTATGAAACAAATGCCAATCTTACACATAGTTAGCATATGAGTCAACAACTCTATTTTAAATTCTTGGAACATGTATGTATGTTATACTGTGAAATTGCCATTCTAACAATCTCACACGTAAGAATATCCGTAATAATGTTGGATCTCTAACATGATACAAACCATTAAGCTGCGACACTACTAAATCCGAATCAAGACATACCTCAAGAGAGAGAACACCATGTGAAATGAAATCCCGTAGAAGCTTGATAATGGCACTATATTCAGCAACATTGTTTTAAGAGGGCCGTAAACATACGCCTCCTGAAGACAATACCTGACCCATAGGAGTATAAATCACCCAAGTGGCAAAGGCTGAGTGTTTAGTGTGATGGATTTCACCATCCGTGAATCCTATATAGATAGAAGACTCCATTGACATCTGCCATAAGAAACGAAAGCTAATCAACAAATCTGATCACCATAAGAAAAACCTAACTATGCAAAATGCTGTACAATAATATACAATAGTCAGCCCTAGCTAAAAATCATGCATAGTACTTTTTAAGATACAGCCCATTTCTAGGCTTCACTAAGGCCATACCTTCATAATATACTAGCTCATAAGCACCCTTCTCTAACACACGTTTAACTACGTAAGGACCATGCCACATGGGGTTGAATTTTCCTTCCCCCAAGGGTTCTTTAGCTTGATCCCACAAAAGGACCAAATCTCCTTCACTAAACCTCCTTGGATGGATAGATTTATCATACTAGACCTTAACGCAATGCTTATTCACTTCTAGAGCCACTAAAGCATCTCGGTGCTGCTCATCAAGCTGCTCTAAGTGGACCAAACGCTCCTCCAATGGGGAAGTGTCCGGTAAGAGCTCTATGGCTAGCTTCAAATAAGGGAATTCACACTTAACCGGCAATACAGAATCCACTCCATGTACAAGATGATATGGAGAAAAATTGGTGGCAGTCTTAACTGTGGTCCTATAAGCCCACAAAGTAGGATATAACATAACATGCCAGTTGGTCTTGCTTTGTGCAATGATTCGTTGGGGAATAGACTTGAGTGATTTGTTTACTAGTTCAACTTGTCCATTTGCTTGAGGGTAATAAGAATAAGAATGCTCCTGCTTATACCCTAACTTCGAGGCCAACTCTTTCATCGTGTGATTCTGAAAGTGCCTACCATGGTTAGTGACAAGCTCTTTCGAAATACCGAACCGAGTAATAATCCGGTTGAATACGAAGTGTGCGGCTATCTCACCGTTAGATTTAATTATAGGAATAGCCTTAGCCCATTTCGTGAGGTAGTCAATAGCCATGATAATATGATGATGCTCCCCAGTTGAAGCTGGGTTGCAATCCATGAAACCAAGCCCCCACTTAGTGAAGGGACCGGCCGTGATAATTGGATGTAATGGGGCAGGACGTGAGCACATATTACCTACAAACACCATTAAAGGGTGGCACTTCTTGACCACATTGAAAAAATATTTAAAGATCGACAGCTTGAAATAACTCACTCTCAAGATTTTTTGGGCTATAGAAATCCCAGATAAATGACCACCACACGCCCCTCCATGGCAATCATTCAGCACAATCTCAGCCTCTTCATGAGTTAAACAATGATGTAAAATGGAATCCACCCCACAACGGTACAATGTGTTATCCACTATGAGGTAATTCTTGGATACATGACGTAATCGTCATCGTTCATCCCGTGAAAGGTGAGTAGGGACCTTCAATGTTTATAAATATATGATAATATATCCATACCATGGATCCAAAGTTGAGATCAAGAAGATGTTCTCATCGACAAACATATCTTCACAAGCCTTCTCCTCCTCCTCGCTCGTAAAATCAGATATAAGCTCCGTAAAGATCAAAGATTTCTTTAATTTTTCCAAAACAAACTCGAGATCGAATTCTTGCAAGATGGAAATCCACTTATTATGCTTTCCCTCGATCATCCTTCTCATGAGGACGAACTGAAATGGATTGACATGGGCAACCACCAAGTTCTGGCGAAGGAGAATATAGTGTCTCAATATTTGAACTACATGAACGGTAGCTAAGGAAAGCTTCTCCACATGGGAATAACGGATCTCTGCATCTATAAGGTTTCAGCTTAGATAATATATGACATGCTCTTGAACCAAAACCATACCAATCATCTCCATGGACGTGGCCACATAAAGTAGAAAGTCACAGCTATAGTCGGGTGGACTAATCACTGGGGCCTATGCTAAGGCTCACTTAAGCACATCAAAGGACTCCTAGGCTTGCTCATCCCAACAAAAGGTAGTGTCCTTCTTCAAAAGATGCATAAAGCCTCTAGTCAAATTGCCAAAGTTCACGACGAATCTCCATAAGACGTTTTCCATGCCTTGCAAAAGTTGAAGATGTCTAATGTTTCTCGGGGGAGACAATTGAAGTATTGCCTCAACCTTCAAAGGGTCGACTCTTATACCCTCTTTGGAGATAATGAACCCTAATAAGCGACCAGACTTCACGCAAAAGATGCACTTGTGAGAATTTAATCTGACCAAATAACGACACCATCTTTTGAACACTAA
The DNA here is from genome assembly GCA_001517045.1 of Pseudotsuga menziesii. Taxonomy (NCBI): domain Eukaryota; kingdom Viridiplantae; phylum Streptophyta; class Pinopsida; order Pinales; family Pinaceae; genus Pseudotsuga; species Pseudotsuga menziesii. The sequence goes on from LPNX010776933.1 coordinate 366,915, forward strand.
TCTCAAATGGTAGGAATGACGCATTCTCATATGAGAATGACCAGCAAGGTCATCCAAAAAGACTTCAATAATCAATTTGAGATCATGGAAGATCAAGGTCATAGCCCGCTGAAAAGTGGCTCCGACGTTTTTAAGGCCCAAAAGGAATCTTCCGATATGCAAAGGTACCCCAAGGACAAATAAAGGCAGTCGTATGTTGGTCCTCGGGTTTGATCTATATCTTATTATATACGGAAAAGCCGTCCATAAAGGAAAATACCTCGCTTCCCACACACTCATCCAAAATCTGATCAATAAATGGTGTGGGAAAATTATCTTTAGGATAGGCACGATTCAAGTCACGGAAATCAGTGCATATGTGGATCGTTCCCTGCTTCTTATCAACTGGAATGGGGTTTGAAACCAACTCTATCAAGGGAACAGGATAGATAAAACCGGCATTCAACAAGTTTTCTATCTCAGCCTTAATTGCGGGTGCTTTCCTAGGATTCATTGCACGCAGGCGTTGTTGAACAGGCTTAGCATTGGGATAAGTTTTAATATCATGCTCAACAATGTGAGGGTCGATACCTAACATTTCTTTATATAACCAAGCAAATGCATCACGAAATTCTTTGAAAAGATCGGTATACTCTTGAATCTTAGCATTGGAACATTCTGCCCCAATATATTCTTTCTCAATCTTGCAAGGATCGTGAGAGATATTGATAGGAATGGTAGGAGATATATTTGCCATCTTTCCATCAGCCATCAGATGAGGAGAGCTTAACGGAACCATGGGACTACCAATTCTTTCACTAGGAATCTCCCTAAACTCTTCACACTCCAAATGGTGAAGCTCGGGAAGAAAATAAGATCTATGATGCAACTCTTCCGAAGGTGGCTCAACTCCAGATATGGCCTCAATAATAGCTTCATTTGAAGGAAAAACACTATCAAGGTAGGCATGTGTGTGAGAAGACTGAACTACCCATGCAGGCAGTACATATGGGTCCTCCTCCTCCATCTGCAAACAGGAAGGACTAGGCTCTGCAACACATCCAATATTAGCTTGATATGCTATCATAGTTGCAGGCAATGACACATCCGTTTCGGTGGGCTCACATGAAGGACTTAGTGTAGGAAGAATCCAAGGATCTTCCATATGGGTTGTGTGAAAAGACATTGATCTCACTCATGACGAAGCCTCACCAGAAATAGACCCTATCATAAGGACATGTGCAAGGCAACTAAAGCTACCCATAAGGGATGGATACATGCCAACACTCACACTCCTAGTTGCTGGCTGAGAGTGTTGTACAATCAGAATAGAAGCTCCCGAAGATGCGGTAATAGGCGGATTCTTGAATGACATTTGATCAATACTAACTATCTTCCCATTAAAAGGAAAGCATACAAATTGAAATAGAGAAGAAGCTACGGCTTGCATAGTGTACATCCAATTCCTTCCCAACAACAAATTATAGTCAAGGGGCGCATCAACCACCTCGACCTCTATCGCAATGGTCTTCCCTCCCAAATGAACCTTAAGAGAAGGAAGAATGTCATGTGGTCAAAACGATCTACCATCAAAAGGAGTCAACATTGTAGCAGATTTAGACAACTCGGGGAAACCCAAACCCTTCCAACATGCCAAAGACATCACGGAAGCAGCAGCGCCTTCACCAATCATAGTGCGTTTGACGGTCATGTTAAGACATCCTACATGAATCAAGAGAGACACATAGTAAGGCAAGCGAGGATGTAGTCCCGCGGTTTCAAATTTGATGAAGGAGGAAGAATTATCATCATTAACACCAAGAGCAGAAAGCAAAGCTTTCCTTTATGAAGGACAACTCTGAAGTACTTTGAGTGCAGACATTACACAAGGAGTGTGGCCCAAATCCTCGACAACAGAATAGTTCTGGGCAGCTCGGGCATTAGGATTGTGCCTCAAACTCTTAAGGACTCCCTTGGGAATGTGCGGAGCAACTTCAGGTTTATCCATAGGTTTTTCAATACAAAAAGGACTCTCAGGTGGAGCAGGTTCCTTTCCAAGGTCCAGTTGTGATGAACCATAGTCCTTCACACGAGTCACAACCTTAGTAGCATGCACGATATTGATGCAACCATGACCACTACAAGCTTCCAATGGTTCGTGATCCCCACTAGACTGATCATGGGTCCTCGATTTCATGTTTGGATTATGAGGTAAAGGGTTGGTTAGCACAATTGGGCCCTCTGCTATGAATCTCGAGGCTTCTTCTATCCGAGGGCACAAGTAAGTGAGGTGGTCTTCCTTACACAACTTGCAAGGAAACTTAACCTTACGTTTAGGCTTCTTGTCGCCCCCAGCATTTTGGGCATTCTTGTCATTAGAATTTGCATTTTCATTCTTATTCCTACCCTTATGATTGTTTTTACCCTTCTTTTTATTCCTTTCGGGTTGCTAGTTACCCTTCTGGTCTGATGATTGCACCAAAAGCACACTCGTCGTTTGGGTGGGTTGAGACAAAGTTGTGGCTTGTCCTGAGGTAGATTGGTTGATATATAATTGATTGACCTTTTTCACAACCGAATCTGTAGGTTTGGTACTCGTACAACCAACAATACCATCGGCATGTGGTCCAGGTTTGACCTTAGGGTCGAAACTAGAACGTGGAGCATTAGGAATGATCTCATATAACAAACCGGATTGAGCATAAATCAAGTCCAATTCCTGTAAGCTAAAAATGGCTTGTTCCTTGTTCTGAACTCTGTATGTAGAAACATCCTTCGCTATATAAGGTAGTAACGATTTAAGGAACCATTCGAGGAGAAACTCCGACGGTTTGAAGGCTTTAATCAATCTCTTTTGTCTACGCCAGTCTTGGATATGGTCCGAGATATGCGTGGCTTTATCTTGCTAAAATGTTGACAAGAGTTCAGTACCAATGTTGCAACACACTGGTAGCTGGAAGTGGTTGAGAAAAGTCATATCTAGGTCATCAAACAAAGTGAACGCCCCCCTAGGTATCTTTATGTACCATTTCACGGAAGGCCCTGCAAGGGTGCGTTGAAATAGCCTTAAATGGATCAAATCTTCGTGTAAGGAATTAGAAGAGCACCATAGGTGAAATGTAGTAACATGTTCACTCGGATCTTCTCCTAGTTTTCCCTCGAACTTGGAAATGTGTGAGGGAAGCTTCATAGGGACAGCCGTCCAAGCCAAGTCATAAGATACTCGATCATTTGTTAGTCTCGACAAGTCAGGCAGATTTAACATTGTGAGGAAAGGAAGCCTACGTTGAGCAGGTCTATGAGGCACTCCCTGATAATTTTGGTTCACGTAGGACTGATGACTGTAACTACCATGGCCATGACCATAGTATCCTCCTCCCGTTTGACCCATGTAGGGTGGCATGGAAGCACCATAATGTTGTGTACCTTGACTATATGGGGCTACAAAGCCATAATTCAGAGAGTAAGTGGGCTGTTGATACCCATACCCATAAGGTGAATAACTCTATGCATACTGCGGTGCATAATAAGGTCCATAAGAAGTCTCATGAGATGTCCCATGAGAAACTCCATAGGTAGGAATACACGTTCCGAAAATAGGAATATGACCTCCAGAAGTAGGAATATGACCTCCCGATACAACAAGAGGTACTTGACTCTGAGACACAACTACGTGAGTAGCAGCAGTACGCACATGACTTGTAGCAACATTCCGGCCCGAAGGACCATGTGAATGATGGGGAAGAATAGCATTCAAAGAACTAGGAATAGAGGATGAAGGGACATGTGAAATAACATAATTTGTATTCCCTACAGTCACTCGTCTTGGTTCTGGTGTCCAAATAGGACTACTAACACCAGGTCTAGGATGAACGTGAGATGTGACCTCCACCGTCGGGATGGTGGGTGTAATGTGACTCGTTCTCCCAAATCTCTCCACATGGAAAGGAATGGGAATGAAAGACATGCCATAACTAACATAACTAGTGTTTCCAAGTTTATGATGAGTCTCGTCACCCGGTATCCAATATCGACGACCTGTGAATGAGGGATCATACCCAAAGTGGGTAGATCTATCATGTGAAGGATCAAACCCAGAATGTGTAGGTATATCTGGTGAAGGGTTGTATATAGGTGTAGGGTCCTCTTCCCCAACATCTTGAGGTGGAGAAGACAACTGAGGAATTTAATCTTCATGATCTCCCATCGTGTGTGAATTAATGTAAGAAGTAGTCCTCATGTACCATATGTTTCTCTCTCCCAAAGGAGGAGGAGATGTAGAAGTCATAAGTCCTACTAAACGATGAGAACAGCGGGGTGCCACACCCAAATCCACAATGACTCAAAAAATGAAAAAGACTCTCTAATTACGCAAACCTTAAGCAAGCTAATGTGCATAGAGCATACAACAATAGAATATAAAGACAATCACAATCAAACAAGGGTAGGATATGTGAGCTCTCGAATGAAGCAGGTATGTCTCACCTAGGAGAGGCTTGAGACTCCCATACACAACAAGCGGAGGTTCGTAACCAATTATTTTTGCCCTCAGCTTCAATGCATATAGCGATTGTGTTGTCCGACCCCAACCTAGCTGAGACACCTGCAGAATAACCCCTACAAAGTACCCCCTCGATAACTTAGGTAAGGAAACTAAGTTCACCTCAATATAATCAATGCTCAAGCGAACAATCGCAGGCGGGATTGACCGTATGGGTAGGGTAGCAAAGCCCAAAACTCTCTAAAGAGCCCCCAGATACGAACACAATCCTGGAAATATCTCCGATTCTACTCAGTTATGACTAGGGGTCATCCCAATAAATAATCATTCACACTGCCTTGTGCTTAACTCCCTTGTAAGAGGAGGATCCTAAGATACACTAATTATACCAAGGAATTTCACACTCTCACCTGGACAGACACATACATGTTGTTGTTTAGCGGTCTTGGAGAATTGACTCACAATGAACTATTCGAAGACCCTAAAACCTAATCTTGTTGGTGTACCCTATCAAAGAAAATAGTGTAATCCATTTTAATTAAGCATTGATTTTATTTGGCTTTATTATTCAAAAAAGGTAGATGACCGTGCAACCAATGGTGTTATGACGCAACATGAAGTAAAATGCACACCTAACAATCAATGCAAATGCATTATGTCGAATGAAAAATAGGGGATGCTACTACATGAAATGCAAAATTCTCTTCAAATGCCAAATGCAGTCATTCCTATATGAAAGCCTAACTAGTACTTCTCTAAGCAAACCTAGTGCAAGTACCATGCAAAGTGCAAAGTGCAATGCATAACGATGCAAAGAAGTAAATATTTTTGGATTTTTTGAATAAAAATGAGATACTAAAGCAAAAGAATGATTCTACCAGCCCTAGAATCTGCATGCCCAATCAAACAGCACTCACACAAAGTACTAAGGTAAAATAAATCTAATGCACTAATCCCAAAACAAAAAATCGAAAATGCAACAACAAGAACATTCTCAAAAAAGAAAATTACCCTAAAAAAAAGGTGTCTCTGGTCAGAAACAGAGGTGTATATAGACTCTAGCAGTATCAAAGGAGACTTAGCAATCATCAAAATTCACCCAGCAACAATCAATCTTCCTCTAAAAGGAAAAAATCAGGGCATACCCGATAAAGGGTTTAAAAGTCGCGTATGGAAACTTTTGCATGTTTTTAGGGATGATTTTGGAAACATCAAAGGAACAAAAATGGTCCATGGGGTCTAAGGAGTCTGCAGAGGGACATGGAAGGCCATAAAAGTGTGATTCACCATGTGTGCTAAAATAATCTATAACACAATCTTTAATCATAAATTTAGGATAATCACAAGATACATAAAGAAATAAAATCTTCAATCATAAATTGAGGATAATCACAAGATACACAAAAAAATAATATTTGTTGCACTTGTTGAATATCCAAATCTAAAGAATCAAATATTATATTTAAAGTCTGTGCTACAACACAAGATGAGTACACCACCAACAACTGGTATGATAGAGGCTTCAACCTCAAAAACTGATCTTCTCAGCTTCAACTAAGGTTACAGGGTTAGGCTGCAACCCAAGAAGTTTTCCTTGCTCCACACTTTCTTTTAGTACTCAAAAGAAAATTACTTCAATTCTGACTCATCGAACTGATGCAACCCAATGTTCAATGTATAAGTGCTAATCCGATGCCAAACATCTATCCCGAATTTCACTTCTTGAATTGTCCAAGAAACTTGAAAAAAAATTAGCACATACTATACCCTTATCTACACTTATCTTCTCATATGTCTTCCATAATCTCGCCTCACCTTGTCAGCTGCAACTTATCACAACATCGAAATGCATCTACCGAAAATTTCCTCCAATTCTTTTATTTATACTTGTAAGTTCTCTTCAAAAATAAATTATTAGGCCGACTTAAATGAGAACTCAAGGATAAAATTTATTTTGAACTTACTTTTGAATTCAAAGGAAATGAGGCCGACATCTTCAACGTTGAATGTTATTTCACTTTGACATACCTAGCGTGCATATTACCCACATTGGTGTGGTCGCTTTGCCTCTACGAGCACATTAACCCAACCTATGCGGGATTCTATACCTCTGAATGTTATGGAGGGCCTTTTAACCATGTTGTAACCACTTTAACGTAGTCATTCACTTACTGTTTGAGAACAATGTCAATTCTGTTGTTTGACACCATTTCTCCAAAGGACAAAGGTCCAAAGAGAGGATTCTCCTTGAGGGGTTGGAATGAGAACCTTCCCGAAAACCTTAGGGTGCAATTGTCCCCCAAATCCTTGGGACAATCATTGATAAACATTGCCACAATGAATACAACAATATTCAACACCACAAATAGTGCAATAATCCATGAAATCCTCCTCCATTTAGGCCTGACCTCAAAGTACAGGAATTACAGTAAGCCTTGGGGAGTCATACATTGGATGGATAATTTTATTTCCTCTTCCCCGATACATGGAGCCTTTTCTTTCAACATCCATAGGACCCAATCCTCCCATGGTAGACAATATCAATCCAAACCCACAAAATCCTCACACAATTAAATAGATCTTGCAATACCCAACAAACTTTCTTCAAAAAATCATAGTGATCAAATGAGTTTTTTTTCTCGAAATGGGCAAATGGGTTTCCTTGATAAACTCACAATGCCAATGTGAAATCTATTGATATTCCTGAAAATTTTACAAGGCCAAATATTTCTCAAAACTTGCAAGATTCTTTAACTTCCAATGGTATTTTCATCCAATAACACATGCATTTCAGATTCCTACATAAGTTTCTTTCTTAGATAGAACAGATGATGTTGAGTGAAATATTACACACATTGGGCTGAAGATCTCAATTTAGCAACGCCAACTATCAATAACACCATCAAGTAGGATGCTCCAAAAGAAGTGTAAAAACTAAAACTTTGAACAAGTCAATTGTTTGAACGACAAGCAACCGTGATGATTAGCAGGTTTGTAGTAATGGCCCAAACAATATTGATACCTAAAGTTAAGATTAAGTGCAAATATTTGTATTTTTTCTTTTTTTTTCTTGTTGACAATTATTTTTCAAAAAATAATTTATAAATACAAATTGTAACTTAACTTTGATCTATCTTTAGGGAAAATACTAACTAATAAATAAACATAAAACATATAGCATCACTATAGTGACTAATAAACATCAAAATCATCCTTACCCATGTTAATTTTAGCTCTTACCCCTCTTTGATGACACTTTTACTTAAACGATATGTTCACCTAATTAACTAACCCTTAGCTAAAGAATTATGTTTACCTAAACCATATGTTCACCTAATTAGCTAACCCTTAGCTAGGGAATTATGTTCACACTAATCAATTGAACCTTAACTAGGGAATTATCCCATTGTTTGGTTGAGGTTCGTTCAAATCTCATATCTCATAGTATTTTAATATATGAAAATGAGTTATTATTAAAATGACTATAAGTTATAACAATATTGCGTATTCAATATTTGTTTTAAACCCAGTAGATTCAGGTGTTAAAGGTACATAGTTAATCATTTTGGTAATTTTAAACTTAGTATATCTTAGATCTTAAAGCTATATAGTTTTCACTACATCATAGCAATTTTAAACCAAATAAATTCTAGGTTTTAAAAATACTTAGTTATTTAATACATTAGAGCTTTAAATCTAGTATATTTTATCAAACAAAAAAATGTTTAGTTTCAATAAGACATATTATTTAAACAAAAAAATATATATGGATGAAATATTTTCTTAAAATTATTTATCAAAAAACATGCAAATAATATAAACTTGTTTTTAGTCATGTGTGGGGTTAATGCATCATCAACCCTTTTCATTGTTTTATAAAATTTTAATGAATAACCATCCTTTTCTTTGTTTTACAAAAATCACATAAGACAATGAAATGTGCCTCCACATTATTCTTCTCAAATTTTCCCAAGCTTCTTTTAATTATGTACTTCTTTTTCTTAATATGTTTTATATAAATAACTAAAAATAAACACAATTCTTTTTTAGTGTGAATCATTTTAATTCTCCTCTCTAAATAGTTTTAATAATAAAAATATAATCAATTTATTAAAATTGTATAGCTTTTCTACAAATAATTTAATTTGTTGATAAAGGTTTTTTCTTTTTAATGAAACTAACATTTTCTCCATCTCTTTATAATTGTTTTTAATTTCGTTATAATTGTTTTAAATTCCCTACTAATAGTAGTTTGGTAGTCAAAAAAATTTTACTACTATTATTTTGATTTTTATTTTATTAAATCACATGTTTTCTTTATAGAATATACTTTCTAATTTCAATAAAGTACATGCATAATTTTATTAAATAAATAAAGCAATTCTCATAGATAATTTAATTAGTTATCTTCAAGGATAATAATGGGAATGAAAGTTAAATATAACATTTTATCCTTTTTGTTTTGACAAAGTTTGAAATAAATGTTATAGATATGATTGAATTACACTTTCATATTAAAATAGATCCCTTGGTATAACATTTGAGAGACATAACATAAAAGTTTTAAATTTATCTGTCTCCATCCCTTAATAATTTTTCAAATCTAAATTAAAGTCAATGGTGTTTTGCAATAAATTGTAATAGAATCTTCAATCAATGGTACAATCAATGCGCCTTTTAGAATTGTTACTTGACATGCACTAATTTTGAAGGTAATTACGCTTGCATTTAAAGCAAATTTGTTTGTTTTTATCTTCTCAAAATGTGTAACAACAATAGTCACATTTGTGACAAGTTAGGTGCAAGACTAAATAACAAGTACAAGTGAAGATAATCAAATGTACTACTCTATTTTCCCTCAATGCACAATTCTTGCTATTACCTTTGTTTGCATCCCCATTTTATCATTCCTTGATTTGTGCAATGTTATCACTCACTTATTAGTACTAAAACATTTGTCTTGAGATCTTTTCATCAATGAAGTGAACCACCCACTTCTTTTCTTTTACTATTCTCTTCAAGGCATTTCAATGGTGAGGAGGAATCTCTTCACGACACCTTTTTTATTACTTTCTTTGTCATTTCATCACATTCACCCTACTTACCATTTTTTTCTTTCGATATTTCTTTGCACCTTCTGGGGCAATTGCTAGTTTACTTTTCAATTAAAAGATATGTTTTTTATTTAAAATTTTAACTTCCAAATAAAATATAACAATAGACTCATTTACCCATGTATTTAGTTGACCATGTACTTATATGATGTACATTAAATGATAAACTTAGGAAACAAACAAAATCTGGAACCTAGAATCCTTTCCCAAGGTTAATATGAGGCCACATGTAATGCAACATACCAAATTTTACAAGGTTAACATGTTGGGTTAATGGTATGGACTCTTTTGGATTCCTCCACTATTATAGCATGTGAACTTTCACATATGGAAATCCCAAGTGAAGTGGAGTTGTGTATGGGTTAGCCATGATGCACTTTGATGAAAAATTAATAAAATAAATTTCTTGTGTTTTCTTTCATCATAATGAACATGTGCTTATTACACTTGATATATTGGTCGTAAATATAGAGCTAGTGATATGATAAAAAAATTTCATTCAAATTGACAACTATGGGATTAAATTTTATTCTCAATGTATTTTGTGGGGAAGGGTCAAATTTAATGCCACACCCACTTCTTACTTTCTTCTTTGGGCCATTAACTTTCCCTTAGCTATAAATGGATTAGAAGAAAACACTTTCAACTCCAGACTTGTTTAAAATCATTTTTCCCATGAATAAAAGTAACTATTTCAACTAACTTACTAAGAATACAAGAATAATAAAATGTTATTAAGTTTTCACATTATTAAATAAATATTTTTTTTAAGTGAATAAAAACTTTCAAAACTTTTAGGAACAAGACCTATAAATTGACAATTCTTTGTGAGGAGTCACCAAGGTGTCCTTTAGGAATTATATATGTGGGTCCTCTTATTTGTAATCTCATTATCTCATATCTTATATTTTATACATTTATTATACTTATCCTATATAGATTATAACTTTTTTTTAAGTAAGAAAGAGAATCTATTATAGTACAAACAATTACAAGGAGAGGTTGATGGAGCTTGACCTTCAGCCCAAAAAAAGACCCGACATAGAAATGTCTGTCTTTGCTGAGAAATACTTGACAAAGATCAATCCTGGAGGAGCCTAATTCTTCTGACAACCCAACAACTGGTGTCTTACATCTCTGTATCCCGAAAACAAAAAAGAACCTTTACGGCCTAGTAAACAAAACAAAAAACCATTACGGCCTTAAAACAAAAAGAACCATTACGGCCCGCTGAGTTTTTACGTAGACATACTGATAAAAACTTTGACTGAAAATATACCAGAGTAGGGGGGACTTCCGCATTCCAAATGGAGAGCAGTGCCACACAGAGTCACACAGAGGCCTGGAGAACTTCCAATTCAAGAGACCTCTAGCTTTTAGCCTCGCTAGGAAGATTAGGAGGATGCTCCCCCCGGGGAGGCTGCATGGAGGAGGCTGGCATGAATACTTGCTCTGATACTATGTTTAATTTGGTGAAGTTGTATCCTCAAGACTACATGAATTCAAATATGAAATAATATTATAGAAGAGAGATGAGCAATTCAGTAACTATAATAAATAAATCATGGCAAATTAAATACACATGAGACCAAAAATTATATTCTTAATTATATATATATATTTTTAATTATAAAAGGCATTATATATTTGAAATGACAAGGCCTTTTTTTAGTCTAACCTAAATGGGTCTTAACATTATCAAAAAATATTTTAATTTTTTTAGATCATAAGCCTCAGTGCATTCTAGTGCACCATATAATTTTTGTAAAAAATGATTAAGGTGAAAAAACGTTATAGCATAAACAAAGGAGGTATATTTTTTAAGGTTTTGGTGTATGTCATGAGGAAACTATATTAAAAATAGTAAACAATATTACTTAAAAAAACTGTGTAATCTAGAGAGTCGACTCTATATGGGTTTGTAGTCTCAATGAAAATAGATTTGTCTAGCCTATAGAAAAATAATGTAAAAAATAAAGATATAGAGAGAGATCCTAAAAATGAGAATTTTCAAGAATTTGTAGTCTGAAGCACCAAAGTTGTCATCCTAAACCTATATCCAAACCAACCTAGTCAACAAACAAGTAATTGTCCCACCTATGAATTCAAATTTAAAAAATCATGCACATGCACATGCTCTAAAAGCACCCACGTGCTTTTATAATTAAAAAAACATGTTTTAGTATTTTGGCCATAACTTCCTATCCAGATATTAATTTTTGGATTTCTTTATCTCATTGAAAAGGTCTTGAATATATCTACATGATCATATAATTGTTATGTTACGTTTATACAAAAATATTTCTTATTTAAACAAATAAAGAATATAAATTAAATGTTTAGGTCATGCTTGATACCTATGACCATTGCATATTCCCTCTAATAATGATATTTGGTCCAAGGAAAAAACCATACATTTGGACCTAAAGAAACACTTCAGGAATCCAAAGAAATTAACAATGTTTCAAAGCATCATCCATGGCTTTGTAAAGTTATCCATGGAACCATGTATTTAGTTCTTGTGGCCTTCGCGCCTTCACAAAGACAACGAACCAATATTGTAGCCCTAAAATTATTGTTGATAAATCCAACGAAATGAAAAATTCTTCGAAGAACCACAAATGAATTCATATGGCTATCCATGGAACTATGTGTCTAGGTCTTATGGCCTTAGGTCCTTCAACATGATCAATAGAGGAGAATTGATTGTGTTCCTAATGCATGCATGCATTCTTCAATCTATGTTTGGAGGTGGGAGGGGAGAGAGGGAGAGATTTGTA
>LPNX010776933.1:379626-405023 GCA_001517045.1 Pseudotsuga menziesii
AAAAGTGCCTTTTAAAATTTTGTAATTTCATAGTCATGACTTGGTCAATAATGGGTTATTTAGGAGCCCATGGTTTTGGGTAGTCCATGGTATTCAATTTATAAAAGGAATTCATTGTAATACAATTGGGTATTATATTGCATTGTAGCATTGTAAAAGTGATCTTTGTCATTGAGAGAATCTATGAGAGAGCGAAGAGGAAGTGCAGCAAGGTTATTGTAGGTTGTATCCCTTAATTTTGTTGGATGGTATAATAATAAAGGACTAGCGATTTCGGTGTGTACATAGCCCATCTTAGATGAACTGTTTTATATTGGTGTCTCTCTTGTAATGTGTTTAATATTTGCATCTTGTTTATTTTTTATTGGTATTGCTCTGTGGTCTTGTTTTTTCTAACAAGATAGAGTGAGATGAAGGTAAGGGAAGATATAGAAAGAGAGAGAGGAGGGTGGGAAAGAGTGATAGGTCAAGGAGGGGAGAGAGTGAGAAAGTGAGTGAAGGATAGAGAGGGAAGGAGAGAGAGAGAGAGAGAGAGAGAGAGAGAGAGAGAGAGAGAGAGAGATTTGTTTAAGATATAGGTGGAGAGAGGGATAGAGTGAGATGGAGGTAGGAGGAATATAGAGAAAGAGAGAGAAAGAGAGAGGTAGAGAGAGAGAGAGAAGGGGTTAGTGAAGAGTGATAGGTTGAGGAGGAGAGTGAGTGACTAAGAGGTAAAGAGGGATAAATAGATATAGACTGAGTGAGAGGTTGAGGAGAGAGATATACAGAGGGACGATGTGTGTGTGTTGAGAGAGAGAGAGAGAGAGGGATTTGTATAAGATATAGGTGGAGAGAGGGTTAGAGTGAGATGGAGGTAGGGGAAGATATATAGATATATGGAGAGAGAGAGAGAGAAGGAGATGGGGAAGAGTTATAGATTGAGGGGGTAGAGAGAGAGAGAGTGAGTGATAGGATAAGGGGATAAAGAGAGAGTGGATGTGTGTGTGTGTGTGTGTGTGTGTGAGAGAGAGAGAGAGAGAGAGAGAGAGAGAGAGAGAGTTGAGGAGGGAGGGAGAGAGAGAGATATGTGGAGAGAGGGATAAATTCAGATCGAGGTAGGGGGGAGATAGAGAAAGAGAGAGGGATAGAGTGAGATACAGGGGAGAGAGAGAGAGAGAAATATTCACAGAGTAAGAGTTTAGGGTGTTCTCCAGATCCTCTTGGGATTCGGCTATGCTTCCATCCTCCTTCTTCAGTCTATCCATCATGTTACCCTGCCTATGTTAGATGGTCGCTTTATGGAAGAAACTGGTGTTACGTTCCCCTTCTTGGAGCCATTTGGTACGATACTTTTGGCTCCAGTAGAATTCCTCTTGTCTCTCTCTTTGATTGAATTCCTACAAGAAGGTCTTCTCCTGAAGCCTCAGTTCCTCAATGTATCCGCTGATCATTACTTGAGACTGAAGATGCTAGATCTTGATCTCTAAACCTGCTTTTCTTGAAATATATTGCCAAAGGATTCTGTTGCTGCCGCAACTGTTCTCCCTAAATTTACTTTATTTAAATTCTGGGCCACTCCTCATCGTTTTTGCTTGTTTTGGTCGTGAAACTCTTGAGCCTCTCAGGTGTTTTCTTTCAGTTTTACTTTGAAAATGGATGTCAGCTGGTTTATTTATGCCTTGTTCAGTTTCGGTTCGAGTCGTGGATGTCTGGTTTTTTGGTCGAAGAAAAGGAAAATTTTTGTTCTTCAGAGTTGCCTTTTCGAAGAAAGAACGAACCCAGCTGTGCCTGACCCTTCAAACTGTTTGAATATTTGATTGTTTCTTGCAATCAAGCCTCTTGTTAATTTCAGATCGGAAGCCGTTAGTCTTCTATTCCACCGCCGTTGCGGCCCTCAAATCATTCTAGCGCCCGACTCTCTAAATCTCGTCGACGCCGGATTCGTATTTAACCTTAAGTCACTTGCCCGTAGCCCTGACTCATCTGTCATTGCGGCTGGGAGATCCTCTGAGCTTCCGATTCTAATGTCTGTCAACGTTCGACTTATCCTCCTCCTGCCCTTGTCGCTTGTCTCCAACCCTTGTCTCATCCGCCGTTTCGGCTGGGAGATCCTTTCAACTTTCGATGTACCATCCTTCTGATGACCGAGTAATGATGGTTCCCGCCTGTGGAATGGTCTACCCGTCCGACAAAAGTATTGTTGAGCCACCAGTAAGTCTCCCGCCATGGTCAAGGTAGTGGTATCGGCGCCTGGTGATTACCTTGCGGGCTGGTTGTTTCATGAGTAGATATGATTATTTTGTTTATAACGTAATCCTAGTGGATGATTCTTGTCGATCGATTGCAGGTGAACGCGGAGGAGCGATCAAAATGCCACGACGTGGAGAAATACGGATCGTTTAACAGCAAACGCAGAGTTTTGAAAGTCCCGGTAGTTACCCGACCAATCATGAATGTGCGTTGAAAGATGGGGGATCAGGAATGTTTTGGCAACTGGAAAGACACACGTTTAGGTGAAGCCCGAAGGGTCGCAAATGGTAGTTTAAATATCTGAAAGTAGGAATGAGACAGGGCTTTTTCCCTGGGAAATTTTGTAAACCATCTATTGTAAGAGGAACTACTTCGTTTTACATGAGATACTGCAAACTTTGCTTGCTGGAAGAGGTGCAATATGGAATACATCACATGTATTTAATTGAGCTATGTGAAGAGGAACTATTTCGTTTTCAGCTATGACTCTTTAACTTTGAGAATGTTCTGATTTCTGAACCTATGTTCTTGCTGGAATATTCTTAAGTTTATTTTTGTGATGTGGTTTTCCATGGTGAGTAATATTGGCTTGTTCATAAATAATCAGCTATCTGGTTGTTGAAATATTTTGTAGAGTGTTCATGTGTTTTGGAAGAAAGTCTCAGCTATCTGAAACATTTCACAATGCATGTACTGATTGTATTATTCAACCAACAGGATGATTCTGCTCCCTAGGGATAGATTAGATAGTTAGTTTATTTCTTATTGTATCTGATTTGGTTGCTTGCGAGCACAAGACGAGAGGTAAGAACCTGCGCATCACATTGTGACCGCTCCCTGCATCTTGATCGCCCTGCATTTAGTTAGGCACTTGCATTTCATTTCCTAAAGGAAAAAACACAAAAACTCGGTGGGCCAGGCCGCAACCGGTAAAGCCTTTGTTTTGTTTCTTGACCTACGGTAGCCGGACCGCAAACCGGATGGATTCCGTACTCCAAATAGTCAACGGGCTAGTTGGGAACGTTGATTAGGGAGAATCCCTTACTGTTGCCGCCTGTGAATTTCCAGGCCTCAACAGATTCCTTGTTCCATTTTTTGATGCATTCTTTGAGGTATTTAAGCTTTTGATGGAATTGGTACATGTGGGTGCCCCTAATGGGGGGGGGGGGGAGTTTTCCAACTAGTCTTTGAGTTTCTCCTAAAATTTTGGTTGGAGGAGCTAGAATTTTTCAAATCTAAAAGGTCTTCGAGGGTTGACTATGACATTGTCCCATTCCAAAGTGATGGGCCAATGGTTCGATCCTGCCACTGGAAGGACAACCTCTCTGAGGTTTCCCCCAGCCATCATGACCAATTCTAATAGCAGGAATCTGTCAAGTCTGCAAGCAATTCCTCTATCTCCTGATTGTTTACTGTTCCATGTGAAGATACCATTGGAATTTCTGACATCAATCAGGTCTAGATCAGAGATGGTGTTATTGAAGAGAGTGCTTGCAGTGCTTAAGCTTCGAATACCACCTCTTTTTCACCAAGGTTTCTTATCAAGTTAAAGTCACCTCCAATAATCTAGGGTCTGTTCTGAACTAAAGTTTTGAGGTCTATGAGAGATTCAATGAATGCCTACTTCTGAACCACCTTCGAGGGGCCATAGACATTGGAGATGAATCCTCTGATTCTGGTGCCAAGAATGTGGAAATCAGTCGAGATAGTACAGTTGGTGGTAAGAAATCCTGATAAGGTCACCACGCAGGGATTCCAGAGAATTCCCAGACCCCCTGCTGCACCTCTGGCATCGATGGCAATCGATTCGCAACCCTTCCATACTTTTTGGGTTGTATTCTCTAATTATTCCCCCGGGCATTTAGTTTCTTGTAGGAATATTATCCCTGATTTTTCCCTGTCGATTCTTCTTTTCAGGAGGTGCTTCTTTAGTGCACTATTACAACCTTTGATATTTCAGGTTGTAATCTACATTAAGAAGAGATTATTTGAAGGGGGAAAGGGCTGCATCTAGGGTTGGATACTGCTCTGAAGCCACCAGTTGTTCTCCTATCGCTTTGATTCTGTGGACATTGGTCGGTCATCTAGTTTTATCTTTCTTTGAGTTTTTCCCTTTCTCGTCTATGACTTTGAGAGATTCAGTCATGACTCCTAGGGTATTCATGTTCTTGGCCTGGATAATCACTTTCTCTAGAAGAGACACTTGATGCAGGGGTATTTTTGCTGGATCTTGATCATAGCAGGTAGCTTCCATTCAATCCAGATCTAGGTCCCCTATTTCCATGTCCTCAGATACAACTTCTCTAGATCCTGAGACTATCAGGTTGATTCAATGGAAGGCCATCTAGGGTAGTATTCTCAAAGCCATGATAATATGTTGGGACTGGATTCTTATCATCTCCTTATGTTTCCTTATCCTCTTCCCCCTAATGTTTACTTAGATTTATTTTCTTTGTGGCTTTTGTTTGTGCCTTGATTGTTTTTATTGTCTGGTATTCCTGAAGGGTCTCAAACCGGTTCTAAGTCTGCACCCTTTTGTGAACTTCTGGACCCGAGTTATTTCTGGCCTGCCTCTTTTTGTTTTGAATCTTGGTGAATCCTTCCGCATCCTGAAGTTCTTGATCCTGCTTCCCTCCTGGTCTCTTGTTTTGGGGGAAGTCTCTAAACAAATTCCCATGTTCATGGCATCTCCTACATCTGAGCGGGATCTGTTCGCAATCTATGGTTGAAACCATTCCTCATCTTCCCATGTTAACTCTATACCATCTGGTAGGTCTCTTGAAATGTCCAGGTAGATGCAGATCCTGGAAAATGAGATGTATTTCCTCTGTCTAGTTTGTTCAGAGATTTTGATAAAGGTCCCCAGAGAGTTCCCTATATCTATTAAGATTTCTTCCTTTGAGTATTCCGAAGGTAGGGAATACATTCTGATCCATACTGGTGAAATTGTCAGATTTTCTTTTTTTGGATCGAATCTCTCTTTCCAGGGTCTCAAGAAGAGACCAGCCGAGTTCAAGAATTAGGGACCATTCTCAAAGATTTTAGTTCTTTCCTCTTCATTGAAGAATATAATGGTGAATAATCCTTTAGCTCCCAGCTGGAGATCGTAGTCACCTTGGGGTTTCCACGTTGAGTTTATCCATCCTACCAACATCTTTTCTGTAGGCCAGATTCCCATGAATTTTCCTATGAGGGCCCTTTCCTTCATATATTGAATTTCCTCCCTGACTCTGTCTGATTTGATCTAAAGTCGTGGAATCATTTTGGATTTTGGGATGCATTGTCTTGTCCTTCTTGTCCCCTGGTTAGTTGTTTCCTCTTTTCTTGTTCCACTGCACCCTTCCCCATCCTTGGCAGCTGTTTGGGCATTGAATATTGTTTTTCCTTTGTCCTTTTCTGATCCCAATGTGGTTGTCTCTGCCTCCACATTTTCAGGCCTTCCTCGGTCCCTCACCCCTCGAGGAGAAGCACGAACCATCTCAATAATTGCTGCTACGCCTCCACCGACCTTCTTAGCCACCAAGAAACCTTCTACCATTCACCATACACTTGCAAAGCTCCCGTCCATTTATCTCTCATTTCCGTCAATGATCTCTATATAGATTATAACTTGTTGTCCTACTTAGATTGGATATTTAGCAATTAAGCTATAAATAATGAACTTTGTTCATCACATGATACAAAATGGAGTGAATTGATCTACTTCAATCAATAGATGTATATAACAGATAGGATAGATAGCAATAATCCATGTAGGATAGTAAGATATAATTGAATAATTAGACTTTTTTTCTAGTAGGGTAGTTATGGGTTGCTTGGGAATTACAATGCATTGATTTTTTTCTTGTTTCTTCAGTTTATAGGCACACAAAAACTCAATAGTGATGTTAATATATTTTTCTTCACCCTCTTTCAATAGTTAAACTTAAGACGAATTCTCTATTTTTGTTTGGGAGCAAAATTCAATAGTTGAACTTGGTGAGGGTTCTCTATTCGCATTTGGAAACAAAATAATATTTTTCAATGGAACTCATATTTTTTTGTGTGGCCAAGGGCCTGATTATGGTTAAAGACTCAGTAAAAAAGAAACTCAATTACATTGGTAAACGTGTGGTCAAAAGGAAATTTAGTTAGGGTCTAGAAAGTAAACGGCCAAAGGTTGGACCATATGAGGTTCTGATACCAAATATGATGAACATAGTTCAATATTTATAACTTAATTTATAAATATCCAATCTAAATAGGGCATGCTATATGTATAATAAATGTATAAAATATGAGATATGAGATGATGTGATTACAAATAACAGGAATAATATATATAATTGTTGAAGGGAACCTAAGTGACTCTACACAAATAGTTGCATCCCTTAATAATAATAATTATTATAATATTCCTGTCCATAACAAACTTGGAATTATTTGAATTGTACAAAGTGGGATTGGGAGTCTCCCACAACAAAACTCTATTTTCATGTCATTGTCCATTCACAAGTATTACCCCAACCGAATATAAAAATAATAAAAACTATTTCATGTTTAATAAAAAACATAGAATAGTTTCATTAAAATTTAATCTTTGATTATTATCAAAATTATAATAAAAAAATGAAAATAACATCTTACTAGATTTAGTATCTCCAAGTTCATGGCAGCGAGAGGAGAGCAATTTCAAACTATCTAGTTAAATGGGTGTCTAAATTTATCAAGTGATTTTAACTTTTGAGGCCCATAAAGAAAACGCAGGAATGTTTGAAATTCCTCAAGTGATGCTTGGTGGGTGTCTTTGTTAATTCCTTATTTAAGAGAGTTTAAAACCATCTTCTCCTCATAAAATGGTACCCACCTCTCTATCTGAGTTGCACTTTTGGACTCGAAAAGTGACTTATCCTTTTAAGGAAGGGAATAAAGGTCATGGAAATGGACTTAAAGGGACGCAATGACCTCATATTGAGACATCACTATGCAAATATAAAAAAGAAACAAGAAACAAGATGAAAGCAAAACCATCTCCATTCAAGGTAAACTCATCAACACACTCTTCAATCAATTGAGAAATCTTCAATCAAGTAGGAGATATTCAATCAAGTAAAAAATATATTACATATATATATAATAACAACCACTTACCCCATGCCAACGTAGACATGTCTTTGTTGATGTATTTGTAACTTTGGAATGTATTCACTTGTATATCTTATGTATTGTACCCCGATGTTTATTCCAGGAAGTATCTGTAATATAATTGAGTCATGTCATGCCCCAATGTTTCGATCGGGAGATTCAATAATGTAAACAATTCATGTAAATTCATTGAGGATAACCCTCCATTGTAAGTCAAGGCAATAGTCCCCACAATTGTGTGAAGGTTAACCCTCCATGTTGATCAGAGGGAAAAGTCCCCGCAATTGTGGGGCACTAGGGTTATTAGACTCTCCTAGAGATGTCGGCCCTAGTATGTAATTGTTAAGTGAGGACGACTTGTTGGAGTGGAAATTAAGTGAATGAAAGAATATAAATAGAGATTGAGCCTCTCTATTTATTACACACACTCACTCACTGGGGCGCATGAGTGAGAGAGGAGAAGCTCTCTCAAGTGAGACAGAGAGAGAAATGCTATTGGAGATCATCTTTTTTGTATTTGGGTTTTACTAATGCCATTGGTGCTCACTTTATCTTTGAGGAAGTTGTGGGGTCTTCTCCCTTATGGTTTCCCTAAGGAAAATTCTTTGTGTCTCTTGTCTCTTGTGATTATTGCTATCCATGTTATTCTCTCAGATAAGATCCTAAGATCATATTGCTTAAATGATAAAAATATAACATGGTATCAGAGCTGACCTGAGAATAAGACATTGTGCAGCTGCTGAATCTAGGGATTCTTACTTTTTGGGTCTCTCTCCACAATCCATCAGCAAAATGAGGCTAATATGAACCTCCATTGAAGGGCGCATCTTTATGTTGAAGCAGAATTTGATTTTGGGCATTTTCAGTTTTTGCTGCGGAAAATTAGGGATTTTTATAGAAGAGGAATTTTTGAGTAAGCCCGGCATTGGATTACTTTCCTCATCAAAATATAATTTTAGAGACCTGGGTCTAGATTTTTGGTTGGGTAAAACTACGGTAAAGTCAAACCCTATTTTGACCCCAGGCCTGAAAAACCCTATAATACTGAAACTCATAGTTTTGGTAGATTCCATATACATTGAGATTGGAGAAGTTGTAGGTGCTGAAACTTTCAAAGGTCAAAGATAAATTCCATATTTACACTGTGTCCAAGTTTCAGACTCGTATTCACAATATTCTAGGAGATATGATTCCCCCAAGTCAGGGTTCTATCCTCTCCCATGATTCATCCTTAAACAGGACACCTGGGGAGAATCGCTATATCTCGGGCTAGGAAGGTCCAAAGGAAATTCATCAAGATGTTCCAGAAAGGAAACAGACTATAATTTATTTGGTAAAAGTTTTAGACTCTAAAGATGAACTAGTGACATGTGGCAGTCTATACAAGATCGCTATTTTGAACAGTCCTAAAATAGGTCACCTTGGAAAAATGCTCATAAGTCCCAATTGGTGAAACCAATTCTGGTAAAACCCATGGTGTTGGAAATAGGACAGAAGATGTTACCTTAGTACAAAATTTCAGACATAGAGGAGTAGTAATGTCAAAGATACCTTAGAAACAGTATTAGGCATTTTTGTAGAAGAAATTGGTAAACTAGGGCTTCCTATTCCGAGAGGTTCCCTCCACTGATTTCAGAAAAAGGAGTACATTGGAAAAATCACCTTGAAGAGGTCTATATTTATATCCGATTAGATCTAAAAGATTACAAGTTTTGGAAATTAGGGTTTCTCTGACAAACCCTAGGTCATCCATATCCGGAACCAGGATGGACACCTCAAATCGGTAAGATCCAATCCGTTTCTATTTACATTTGAGGTCCTCATTTCAAAATGACTAATCACACCAACTTGATGACAAGCTTGGTGAGGCTGACAACTTCAAGCATGGAAGTATAGGATCTCACTAGTTCTTGAAGAAAATGAATTGGACACCTACATAAGTGGAGAGGTTCCAGTTCGAGAGGGAGATGAGGATAAAAGCCTTACACAAGAATAAATTCTTCAAGGCCAAGAAGATCATTGCTGATTCAATCAAGGATCATATTATACAATAAGTGTCTTCCCTAAAGACACCTAAAGAGATGTTTGATTCCTTGGCCAATCTATTCGAAGGGAAGAACATAAATCAGAGGATGACTCCGAGAAACCAGTTGAAGAATGTGAAGATCTAGAATGTTGAGACCATAGAGTCATACTTTTTAAGGGTCTCTCAAATCAAAGAACAACTTGAAGGAGTAGAAGAAGAAGTAGATAATGCATATGTTGTGATAACCACCTTGAATGGCCTTCTAGGATCATGGGATTCATTCATTTGAGGAATGTGTTCCAGAAGGAAGTGATTACTTTTGGCAAACTCTGGGAAGAAGAAGAAGCTTGACTCATAATAAGAGAAGAGAAGATAGGAGCAACTGAAGATCAAGATCTCACCATCCAAAGAAGATCCCTCAAGCGATGAGGAATACGAAGGACTCAACTCTTGAAGAACCTCTTATCCATCTTATCATTTGGATAAGAAATGATGAATGAAGAAGATGATGAAGCTGAAGGCTCAAGAAGGAGTCTACCCAGGAAACAAATAAAGATAAGTACTCAATTGTCAGAAGGAGTCTACCCACGAAACAAATAAAGATAAGTATTCAATTGTCATTTCATGATATTATTTTGTTATGCATTTATTTATATTGATTTGATGTGTTATGCATGATAGAATGTCTGCATTAATGACAATATACTACTAATATGCATGTGATGGGTAAGTAGCCCATGTTGCTATACAACTCTCCATTGCTACTTATCTAGAATGAAACCTCTTTGCTGACATATTAGATTAGTGCAAAATCTCAATTTTTTCCTTGTAGAGATGGAAGGCTTCTAGAAATTTTCCGTAAGATATGGATGAATGTTGTATTGGATAAAATAGCTACATGATTATATCTTAATGCAAAAGAATTGTTCATTATGAACATACCTTATGAAATGTTTCTAACCATACAATTAATACATTTGACTTGTAGGAAAGATCGCGTACAATCACCTACAAGAAAAGAAGGATGAGACTTGTTCCGAAGAACAAGTGACGACAATTCAAGAAAGAATCCTAGATGAAGAATAATATGATGATACTTTCAAAGAAAGAAGAAAACTCAGACACAATGCAGTTATGCGACACTGTTGAGTGACATCATTGATGTAGAGCCTTCTAGCTATGAAGAAGTAGCCAAGAAGAAAGGGAAGGAGAGTACCAGTTCAAGAAGAACGATGTCTAGGATGTGATGTTGAAGACCTGAAGGAAAGTGTGTAGTGTCTTCCATATGGATCTGCAAGATCTAGCATGCAATAGATGGCGACATCGTGGGATACAAGGCAAGATTTGTAGCACGAGGCTTCTCATGAAAGAAGGCATAGACTACAAAGAGACATTTTCATCCAGTGGGAGTTGAGGCACATGACAGGCAGACTCATGTGTGCAAATTAAAGAAGGACTTGTATGAGCTTAGAAGACACCCATGGGATAACACATACATGAAGAGCTTGAAGATCACCTAGAGTGATGAAGATATTAACCTTGGCTACAAGGTTGGAGATGAAATCCTATAGAGGATGAAAATCTCACAGATGGGTACGAGAAGAACTTTTGAAAAGGTTCAAGATAGAGGATATTGGTATCCAGTGACCCTAGATGGATACATAGAATAATAGTAGCAGAGGAAGCTACTTGTCACTCCGATACAGAATGTTTCAGTACATAGAGTATGAAAGATAGAGGGAGTATGATACTCCACTTCAGAGGGGGTGATTGTAGAAGATCCTGAGGTTCAACATGGTACAACAGAATGGAGAGCTTACTGATGGCTCTAGGATTTACTAAGATTAAAGCAGATTCCAACCTTTACTTCAAGGTTGAAGGTGGAATACCAGTGATGCTCTTGTTATATGTCAACGACTTGTTGTTGACATAAAAGAGGAACTCATTAAAGTTGCAAGAAGGAGACTTGCTGCCGAGTTCGAGATGAAGGACTTGGATATGATGCATTACCTTCTAGGCATGGAGGTGTGACAGAATGACGATGGAATCTCGCTTGGGCAAGGGAAGTATGTAGTAGAGATCCTAAAGAGGTTTGAGATGATGGAATGCAAGGCCATGATCACACCTATGGCATCAAACATGAAGCTATTGAGTGTTACTTCATTAGAGTCAGTTGATGCAATGATGTATCGTTAGATGATTTGTTCCTTGATGTACTTGACAAACATGAGACCAAATATTTGCTTTGATGTGAACAAATTGATCCAGTTCTTGAAAGATCCAAGACATGTTCACCTAATTGTTGCAAAGCATATTCTGAGGTACCTGAAGGGTACAGTTGATTATGGGCTCAAGTATGATACAAATGATAAGATTGACCTGGAGGGTTATGTGGATTTGGATTGGGAAGTGCCATTGATAAAAAGATAACTTTGGGGTGTGGCTTCAGTAGGAGATTAGAGAGGAGCAGTGAAGCTCCAGTATGTGATCCAGATCGAGATCTTTTGAAAGAGGGAGTTCTAGCATAGCCAGTGAGATAGGTTGTCTGAGCATAAAATCATGGTGAAGGTCGTAGGTGGCTTAGATGTAATTGATCCTGTAGGTTGTCCTCGAATGTAATTGGTTCTGGCGAAGCTTGCAGGTTATACTTGGATGCAATCAACCCTAATATGATTCTATGCTAGAAATGGCTAGAGTGAAGTTTGAGTACTTTAGGGAGAAGCTTGGTGTTCTCCAGATCGAGGTTCCTTCCAAGGGGAAGTTATGAGTCTGTGTGCCCTTCTAACATGGTGAGAGGATTGGTTCCACATGGTAAAAATAAGTGATGAAGGCCATTCTCTGGGAGAATGGAGGCACCTGGTCAGTTACCAGGAAATTGATTCAGTCTGGGACTGAAGCTCAGCTTAGTGCTGAGAAGCCATTCTATTGGAGAATGGAGGCACCTGGTCAGTTACCAGGAAATTGATTCAGTCTGGGACTGAAACTCAACTTAGTGTTGAGAATCCATTCTCTAGGAGAATGGAGGCACCTGGTTAGTTACCAGGAATTACTTCAGTCTGGGACTGAAGCTCATCTTAGTGCTGAGAAGCCATTCTCTAGGAGAATGGAGGCACATGGTCAGTTACAATAAAATTGGTTCAGTCTGCGACTAAAGCTCAGCTTAGTGATGAGAATCCATTCTCTGGGAAAATGGAGGCACCTAGTCAGTTACCAGGAAATTGTTTCAATATGGGACTGAAGCTTAGCTTAGTGTTGAGAATCCATTCTCTGGAAAAATGGAGGCACCTGGTCAGTTACCAAGAAATTGATTCAGTCCAAGACTGAAGCTCAGCTTAGTGCTGAGAATCCATTCTGTGGGAGACTGGAGGCACCTGGTCAGTTACCAGGAAATTTGATTCAGTCCGGGACTGAAGCTCAGCTTAGTACTGAGAAGCCATTCTCTGGGAGAATGGAGGCACCTGGTCAGTTACCAGGAAATTGATTCAGTCTGGGACTAAAGCTCAGCTTAGTGCTAAGAGGCCATTCTCTGGGAGAATGGAGGCACCTGGCCAATTACCAAGAATTTGTTTCATTCTGGCACTGACACTCAGCCTAGAGCTGAGAGCCATTATTTGATAATGAAAGATCTAAGTGTTGGGTGGACCATTCTAACATGGTTCTTGGATGTTTTCCTCTCATGGTCATATATAAGTGCCGAAGAAGATGAAGACCTGCCTAGAGGCTAGACCTACAACCAGCATGAAAATGGGTTGGCTCTGTAGAACTTCCTGTGATGAGAAGAATGAAGAGATAGCATCATTTGATTGAGATAGCGGAAGCAGTGATGATGATGATGATCCAGTGATACCCCAGATCAAATGATGATCCAGACTTGATGAAGATGACGAAGATGACGAAGATGACTTGACGATGAAGATTACTTGAAGATGAAGATGACTTCATGATGATCCAGTTGATACAGAGAAGAAGACTTGTGTTGATAAATTGTGTTGAGAAAATACCTTCCTGGTTAATAGGGAGTGTTGATGTATTTGTAACTTCGGAATGTATCCACTCGTATATCTTATGTATTGTACCCCGATGTTTATTATCTTGAGTATTTTTAATATAATTGAGTCATGTCATGCCCTGATGTTCTGATCGGGAGATTTAATGATATAAACAAGTCATGTAAAGTCATTGAGGTTAATCCTCCATTGTAAGTTAGGGAAATAGTCCCCACAATTGTGTCAAGGTCAACCATCCTTGTTGATCGGAGGGAAAATTCCCCACAGTTGTGGGAAGTAGAATTATTAGACTCTCCTAGAGATGTCAACCCTAGTAAGTAATTGTTAAGTGAGGATGACTTGTTAGAGTGGACATTAAGTGAACGAAAGAATATAAATAGAGAGTGAGCCTCTCTATTTATTTCACACACTCACTCACTGGGGTGCATGAGTGAGAGAGGAGAAGCTCTCTCAAGTGAGAGAGAGAGAACTATTGTTGGAGATCATATTTTTTGTATTTTGGTTTTACTGCTGCCATTGGTGCTCATTCTATCTTTGAGAAAGTTGCCAGGTTTTCTCCTTTATGGTTTCCCCAAGGAAAATTCTTTGTCTCTTGTCTCTTGTGATTATTGTTGTGCATGTTATTCTCTCAGATAAGATCCTAAGATCATATTTCTTAAATGATAAAAATCTAACACTCTTAACACACCTATGGTTTCTAAAAATAATTAACAATCAAAAATAAAACTAGTCGATATGACTCGTGTCTTCTTAGTCAAGCCAATGACCTATCGCACTTTATCGATTCCATTTTCATGATGTCATAGATACAATTTGGATTTTCTCACCCTCCTATAAAGGGATACTTATTGTGGTTTTTATTGAAGCAATTTTTCTATAAACATTACTTTGGATCATCCATGGAAATAAGACCTCTACCACTAAATTCTACCTATCCCATTTTAATATTTCCATTTGGCTCATACAGTTTGGATTCTCTCACCTACCAACTAGGGATGGAACTTAACTGTAATAAATATTCAATAAAATGTTGAAATCATTGAAACTGTTGAATTGGATTTGAAAGTTGGAAGTTCAAAATACTCGCCCATCAATTGATAGTCGACACCATATTCTTAAATGTTTAAAACATGTGAGCAATTTTTTATAACGACAACTAAACTAATATGTTTATAGGAATTTTTTCATAATGGTAATAACCAACAACAATTTTCTCTTGTAACTTATTTCATGAATTATATAGTGCATGTTTGGGATACGTAATGTAATGGTAGGATGAGAGGCAAGATATACGTCATGCAATCTCCTTGATACTGATTAATGAGCTTTAATACTTTGTTGCGTGGATGTTTCCCCTTATGGGATTTTACCACATCAAAATTTTTGTTGGTAATGGTATTTTCTTTTATTTCGTGTCTCTGAATTCAATAAGTGGTATCAGAGCATTGTGCGAGAAATGAATACATCAGAGAGGAGATGAACATCCGATCGTGAATTCATTGATTATTGTACGTTTGGGGAGATAGGATCTAGGGTCGCATGGAAGTCTGTTGGATACCACCATGGAGAATGTCGGCTACTAGAGGACCATGTGGAGAGCCTATTGCTTGACCATCCATTTGCTGCATCCATCTGCTACAAGTCTGGCTCTAAATTCATGAGGAGAAGAGAAGTCCCCTTAAGAACCACTACTGCTGCTTCTTGGACATGGACACTGTTGAGTCGATGAAGAAGTCATGGAGAGCCATCATGGAATGGAGAGGCGAGTGGTAGTATTAGATGAAAAATGTACATCATGTGATGTCCTTGATACTAATTAATGAGCTTCAATACTTTGTTGCATGGATGTTTCCCCTTATGTGGTTTTACCAAATTAAAACTGCTATCGGTAATGGTGTTTTCTTTTGTTTCTTATCTCTTAATTCAATAAGTGGTATAAGAGAGAGCCCTTGTTGGAAGAGTTGTAAGTGGTAGAAGAGATAGCCAATGCCCGCGCATGGAGATACCCACCTGTCTGTAGAGGACGAAGAAGAGAGAGTTCACACCCGCCTATTTTTTAAGGAGGGAGAATAGAGATCCCACGTGAGGAGATTGTGTATGGAGAAGGGATTGCAAGCATGCATGTGCAAAGGATCCTGTAGTCATAACTTCCTGGAGAGGGACGTCCTGGAGAGGAGCCTATAGTTGTGTGTGGAGAAGCATCATGCGTGGAGGCTATCTTGAAACCTTCATGTGTAGCAGTGGTCTTGATCTGGAGTAGTGGTTGATACATTTTCTGCTAGACCGTGGTGAAGGGTGTGAAGAGATTCGATGCATATAGTAAGAGGCTACTCATAGATTTTAAGTGATCCACGAGTGCGTTTCTAAACTGTCAGTCACTGCTAAACTATGGAGATAAACCATGATAAAGAAGAAATCATGTGTTTTTCTTTCTTTCAAGGGTATATATATTTATATATATATATATATTTTAATAGAACCTATGTTTTCTTTCGATACTCATGTTGCAGCTGTCTTAGGTATAGGGGAATCCTCTTAGATAATTTTCACGCCAAATGGACTCTCATTTTGGTCTCTTTTTACAAGTTATCCCTTTATAGGACTCCCCACCTTTATGGAGCTTATTTAGGCCCAAGTCTGACTCCTTAAAATAGACTTGACTACTGAGTTAACTTGTCCATTCAAGCTCATTAAGAATATGTGAATGGGCATCTGCATTGGTGGTAGGTTATCTCTTTCTCGGACCATGCAAAATAATACGAGAAAGGATCACTCTATTTTCTATGGAATTGAGAAGATTATTATCAGGCATAGGTTTATCACTTTTCCGGACCTGAGGGACTAAATTTATGGAAAAGGAACACCCAGTATGAGCTTAGTTTTCTCTTTTTCGTGCTCTAGACCTAAACATGAAAAATATTTCGAGCGTACTTTATGTATTTGTCATGCTCATTAAACACTACATAACAAAGCATCGATTTTATTGTTGTAATCCCCATTTCTCATACTCAAATGGATCTTTCCGAGTGATATTGCTTTCCTTCACACTTGTAAAACTCAAGCTATATGCTGCTCTTGAAGGAGCGTTGGGTAGGTGGTAATTTGACCTTTTTCGGACCTCCTTGATTAAGTACGAAAAAGGTTCACCTTTTCTTCTATGGAAGTTAAGGATACTAAATTGGATGAAAAAGGACCCCTGTGGAGTCTTCTTTGGAGTTTTCAGACTCTCTAAATGTGAAAAAACCAACTAAGCATGTACTAGTTTGAGCTCATTAAATCCACGAATCAGTGACACTATCAAGCAATATTCCCTCTTCTCTTCAAGCTTGTTAAAAAATGAAGAGAGATCCGAGTTGAATTTCCTGGACTCGTTAAAACTTAACATGGAAGGTAAGGAAGAATTTTTCTCTTGGTTTTCAGTTAGTGGCAGCATGTCATCCTTGAACATAGCACTCTCTGTCTTTTTCGATACCCATGTCTCAGTGTTCACTTTCAATTTAGCTATTACTTCAAGTTTATTACTCCTCCTCTTGTTAGTTTTGCCTAGGAAATCTGATCATGTCTCCTACATGACAAATAAGTCTAGTTGTTCTATCTATAAAGTTAAAAGGTGCCTTGGGTCATCTCTATGTTGTGCTCACTATTCAAGGATTTAACTCAATGTCTAATCTATATCCTGATCCCATCATTGTCGTATCTGTTATCACTTGTGTCTCCCTTCCTTTACCCAGTTCCTTGTCACTCTTGTGATCCGTTGGAGGATCTATTTGCCTTCCTTATCACAGTATGGTTCTACATCAGCACTTCCTGACGACGAAGACCTAGAGTTTTGACGATCGTACCTTAGGATTCACTTTCATTATTGGTGAATTCCTTTGCTTCAGTTGTCGATTATCACCTATTGATTGACAATCTGTTGAATCTGCTCCATGTTTGACTTCAGCCTACATTTATTCACATGGATTGGATTGTACTGGTTCTTTGGGATTACTTATGAATACCTTAGTTCCCTATCTATGGACTAAGTTACGCAAGATTATGTTCTATCCATTTACACAGCTTCCAGATCTTTGAAGACTCATCATTATTGTATATTGTGGCTTTGATACACCTTTGTAATATACGTGGTTTTGTACCCGTACTATATGATGTACTCAAACATTGTAAAGGAGCTATTGTTCCAGTATATTGAACATAGCATCCTCAGATATGACTTTGTATATGACATTATTATGTATTTGTTTGAGGTACTACCTCTGCTCCATTAGATTTCTGAGTTCTCCAAAGATAATGATTATAATGTATTGCGGTCATTGCTTCCCTCTAACCTCACATTAGGGGGCATCTGTTATCAACCCAAATGGCACTTCTCCGTCCGAGTGCCGACACTTCATATGTTGGTACACAAAAGGACACTTATGGATTGAAGGTTTCCTAAACACTATAGATGGGCATGACATGAGATGCATTCAATATCCAACCAGCTTGCCATTTTACTTTTTTATATGTTGATTGCCGCACGCAACTATCTCCATAGCAACTCGCGTACATACGCAACTATCTCCACATCATTCTGCATACTGTATGCGAGTATCTTCATTGCAACCCACATACAGATCTGTGCGTGGGTTTCCGTTATAGAAACCTCCATGTCATATGCGAGTTTCCAGTATCAATACTCGTGTACACATCCATTCGACATTAAAAATAATAAAACACGATTAATGGAGATTTGTTGAGACCTAGTCATTAACTATCTCAATTGTCTCAACCTTCTCAACCTTTGAAACTACTCTATTTCCCAAAGTATAAATAGAGGCCTTGGGGAGGGCATTAATAGAATCAATCTTGGAGAGAAAAGTTATGCTGGTGTTATATCTTCAGAAGTATTTGGAGCAGTAGAACTCAAAATCCTTTTGTTGCAGAGGAGTCCTTGTTTCAGGTGTTGGGTTGTACACTTATCTCATTCACTATTGTTAATAAAGAGAATTCTTCTTCCAATTTTGTGTTGAGTCTCTTTCATGTATCATGTTTGATGAATATTTTTTATTAAGAACTCTATATATTGTTCATCTAACTTGTCCTATATATATGTATAAGATTGTACTTAGAGAATTTGCTCTTTGTAGGTGAAGGAGGTGCATCCCTGAAAGCTTTGGAGAGGAGCAGAGCAGGAGAAGAAAAATCTTGGATCAACCGTCATTAATTGGGTGAGTTCAAAATTTCTTCCTATTCCTTTTCTATACTTTAAAGCTGATTATATGCAAGTTTTAGAAGTACGTTGGTAACCCCAGACCCTAGGTTACAAGGGTGTTTTTCCCTGAACAAAAAAATCCACATTGGAACTTCTACCAAATATTCCTCATCTAGGACAAATTTGTCCTTCCATTATCTCTTAAATAATCCTACATTGTTGAAAAATTAGGTTCCCTACTCAACTAACTACTCGTGATCCTCTAGGTTTCAGAAGATGGCATTAAAAAACCCTTTTGATCCTAACGTGAGATCCATTTCTCGCCATGGTTTTCATTTGTGAGTGATAAAACCGTAGAGATCACATTCATTCGATCAAAACCACATGAACTATTAGATCAAGGCATGATATTTCATATGTTGGATATAAGATCCAAGTTTACTAGATGTGACCTCCAAATAGAGAATGTTAGCATCTTTTCAGAAGAAACCTTGGATATTGTCTTAGTTTTTGGCTTTGGTTAACTGAATCATCTGTAGCCATGGTAGTAGTTTGATATGTCTCTTATAGTTCCTTAGGATATTTCATCTCATCATGCATTAACTTTGTAGAGGACATTTGAGAAAGTGCTTGATTTGAAGAAGATAAAGGTGAGAGAACTGGATAGAGAATAGAGAATAGAAGCGAATAGTCGCGCCCCCTCCTAACAACAGTTCCATGGAAGAGAATAGAGAATACTGGGGTTGCTATTTTAGCTAGGGTTTTCAACACAGTGTGGTTTCCTCATCTCATTGACAAGATCCAACCCTTGTTATAAGAATGCAATTATTCAAAAGCATTATGAAAAATGGATTTTTTGATGTGTTTGTATCTCAAACAACCAAGTTTCCAATGGGTCTAGGGGGGTGGTGACATAATTAGTGGAGCCCCTATTAGTGGGGATTAAAAGGTAGTGGCTTCAAAGAGAATTTTTTAGTGCAATTTCGTAGTCAATTCGGACCATTCATCATTAGGTTATAGATATGATGGTAGAGATTATGTTTGTGTATTTTTTCCTGACAATACATATCTCTTTCAAAAAGGCATTGCATTACTACGATGTAGAGTGTGTGCGAGATATTATGGGAGATTGAAGAGGATGTTGCAACAGATGTGATGCGTTTTGTATCCCTCCATTTTGTTGGACACAATAAAAGAAAGAATTGGTTGTTTCTCTGTGGATGTAGCCCATATTGGGTAAACCACATATACTGATGTCTATCTTGTATTGTGTTATTCTCTATTTAATTTATGAATTTACTTTTAGGTATCTAAAAAGAGGTTCTCAAATCGTTTAAAGGATAGTGCCTTATACAACCACTCTCCCTTTCCATCTAGGTTGAATGCATTTTAGCACTTAAGGATGACTGTTGCATAATAAATACATTTATTTATTTGTAAATGAATTATGGGTGGTTCACTAATGTATAAAACTAACCAAGAAATAGGTACTAATCCATAATTTACAACCTATAACTATTGAACCACAAACCCTAAATTTTTCCAACCCTTAATAAATAACCAGTTAACCTAATAACCCCCATTCCACTATTTAATACCCATAACATTTTAATAGTAACTAATTCACATAACCCTAATCATCACTAACCTCTAATTAGTCTAAAACTCCCTACACCATAGCCCAAGAGCTATGTTTGGTATTATGCCCAAATTGGTCACCAACCCGCTAAACTCTATCCCCTAACTATTAACATTTAACTTATATATCATAAGCCCAACATAACCTTTAGTGACGCATTGATTGATCAATAACATCTATCCCACTAGCTTAGAACATATCATTATCCCAATTAACAAATCAAAATCCTAAAGTATATTAAAGGGAAAACAATTTTTAATATAAAATAGCATTTCTTCTAGGGAACAACCTTTGGCATCAAATCTTTCATGTTGACTTATGCTTACAAATTTAGGAAATAATGGCACAACAAGATTCCCCTTAAGGATCAACTCTCCACTTACCCTTATCTTCAAAACCAATATGACACTAAGTACTAAACCCCTAATTCCAAAATCCCTAACCCATGAATAGCTCTTTAATCATGATATGACCACTAACTACTCACACAATTAGAAGAAAGTGTTGGTGCAAGTTAATGCTAGTCTCTCATGACACGTTAGTGGCAACACAAACCTAGAAAATATTAATTTGTTAAATTAGAGGGATGGTTTGAGATACTTCCACAATGAATTTGAATATGGTGTAAAAAGATGAAATGTAGGAAAATGAATTATCTTTCCAATTTTATTTTATTTTTATAGAAAGTGTGTATCACTAGGTGAAATTTGTGTCTTCCCAACATTGGTATGTTAACTTTCATGCAAAATATAGTGTATATGTATTTGTTAGTGCAACCTTGTAGTTGTTTAATTTTGTGAAGATGGATTGTCAAGCCTACATGAATTCAAATATTGAAGAAGAGGAATAATTCAGTAACTCTATTGAATTCAAATGTGTGTATATATATTGAAGAAGAAGAGAGAGAAGAAATTTAGTAACTCTAATAAATAATTCATGGAAAATCAAACACACATGAGACCAATACTTGGAATAATGATATTGCATGCATTAATTGGTTAATAATGTGTAACACAATGGTGTTACAAATAGGAGGATTGGAATTCCTAAGATAGGATTTGAATATTCCAACCTTGACTGACTCCGGAGCTAACTCGGTGTGGGAAAATCACCACTAGAGCTCACTAATGCAACTCTGGATCACTGAATCAATTCACAACTAGTTAAATGACTAAGTTAGGTGAGAAAAGGTGCCCAACTTTCCTCAAATCATGCAAAGTGGCACTAGGATGACTAAGATAAATCTAACTAATGGGAATTAAAGCATAACTGAACATAATTGAACACCGAAAAGGGTCAACTATTTGAGATTGTTGGTAGCACTCAGAGTGGGTTCCTAAATTATAGGGATTAGACCCTGGAGCTTGTAAAATCATGCATAATGGTGCATTGAGTGGTAGGTAGCATCTAGGTGTGTCCCACATGCACTAGTGAAGTGACAATAATCACATAAGCTAGGAAAATATAGTTAGACAATGGTGGTCAAAGGAAGAATTAATTAATAATCCTAACATCCCCCCTTAATCCTAACTTGGAAAACATCGGCCCTAGAAACTAAGACCAAAGGTCACCCATACAATCTAAATGAAAAAAATGTATGCTTAACAAACAGAGGAAATGCTGAAAACCTCCCCTCAAAATAAGTAGGAAAAAACAGATCAAGCTTTCATACTAAGGGAAAAAATTTATTCTTGAGTAAAAACTTGTGAAAATGTTTCTGCAATCTGCATCTCTGTGGAGCAGTAATGCAATGTGATGGTTCTTATGTGTACCGGTTTCCTTGTATTCTACATGTGTAATTTTCCACCCTATTCCATTATGATGACATATAGGAGAAGTAATGTTTCCATTGTCTCTTATTTCTGGAGGAAGAGTGACATGATTGAATTTGTTCTTCAGTGGGCATAATTATTGATCAGACCTTACTATCATGTAGCATCTCTCTGGGATTTTGCAGAACCTCTATAAAAGAAGTGAATTTTCTTGACATAGCGCAAGGATCTCTTTTTGAAGTTGTGATCTTGTTCTCCTCATGTCATATGAATCTCTAGTCATGTCCCTAGCTACCTCAATAGCCCTTTTAGACCACTTAGGCCTAGGATTAGGAGTAGGGACCGGATATTGATCTGTATCCGATTGAACTTCATCTTCAATTCCATAAACTGATTCATCTTGGTCCTATGCTTCATATTCTTTGTATTCTGAATAGGAAACATTAATGGAAACATTATCATATGCAAAAGGTTTAGGTAGAATGGTTTCACCTTCCCTTTCAAATTGCAGCTGAGATAGAAAGAAAGTGTGAGAATTCATATGCCTTGGAGGCATGGTGTTCAATACCTTTCATTATGAGCTTCCCAATTGAGATATCTGAGATCTCCATTGAGTCAAGACCAAATACCACCCACTTTAGTGAGCCTATATGAGTCATCTGTTATAAATACAATGAATTTGCATTTAAGGAGGGCATATAGAGGACATTCTTAAACACTCCATACTCTAATTTGATTGAACCCTTTCCTTCAACTTCAATATGAGTGTCATCACCCATGTGAATACTCAAACCGTCAATTAGTTGTAATGAAGAGAATGATTCTTTCGATGAAACCATGTGATTGGAGGCTCCTGAATCAATGAGAAGGAATGTGTTTTTGAAAAACCAACCTTTAGTGCATGGCATCTCTCATCATGATCTTTAGTCTTGTCTCCAAATTCAGCCTTCCTTACGCCTTCAAGGAGGGAAATATTGTGTTGCTCAAGGACTTTTTTTCATCTGATCTATGGTCTTATTCATACAATATTTCTCTATATGGTTTCCTTTCTTATAGTAGGAGCACTTTCCCTTGTCAAACCTATTATTTTTGTCCTTCCTAGATCCTGAGGCTTCATCTATTGGATCAAACTCTTCCTTAGGCTTGAATTCATTGTTCATTTTTTTATTTTCCTTTCTGCTTCCTCTTTGCTTATGCATCCTTTGTATCACCATCCAAGAGAGCTTGATTTGGAGAGGCCTGAGGACTCCCATCTATATCATCTTGTCTAATATTAGAGACGATGTGAAGGAATCGAGGGATCATGGCATTCACCAATTAGGAGTTGTAAGTATACCGAAGTGAAAAGTAGATATGAACACTGATAATTATGTGCCAAGTTTGCTCAGAATAGATAGCACCAATTTCGCATCCTTCTTATTATCTCGCACTGCTTGCATTGCATGACTAGTGATTTGAATTTTGAGAAAAAATGTTGTACAATTTTGAATTTGTTTGGCTATAGTTCTATCAACTAATTCCCTAGGCCCCTTATCTCATCCTGTTTTCCAAAATGGATTCAAGATTATCCCATGCTTCCTCTAGTGTTCTCAATCCTTCAAGGTGAAAGAGTAAATCTCTATAGATGTGGATGCACATGAATCCAAATACTTCATAAAGCTAGTTCAAATCCTTCAATTTCTCAAATTGCCGCTAGGGTTCGATCTCTCTGCACATGTGACCCTGTACAAACCCTTCTTACATAAGACAAACTGCATATAAGCCCTCCAATCAAGATATTTCAAGGGTGTGAGGATTTTGGGTGTCAAAGATGTTGAATTCTCCATGTTAGTCAAGAAACAACTAATTCTTCAGAATATATTCAATTTACCTGCAAAAACACTTCAATTCGAAATCGAGCCAATTCACATACTCTCCACTTTGACATGTGCACTTTCTCTTGGTGCATCACACCTGACTAGACTTATTTCAACAAAATCTAGAGGGAGAAAGGCAAGAATACAAATAATTATGTGCAACCCAATTGCTTTTTGTGCATCAATGGTTTTTTTCTAAGATTTGAAGCTGGCATGAATACCTACTCTAATACCATGTTTAATTTTGTGAAGTTGTATCCTCAGGACTACATGAATTCAAATACGAAAGAAGATTATAGAAGAGAGATGAGCAATTTAGTAACTATAATAAATAATTCATGGCAAATTAAATACACATGAGACCAAAAATTATATTTGTAATTATATATATATTTTTAATTATAAAAGGCATTATATATTTGAAATGACAAGGCCTTTTTTTAGTCTAGCCTAAATGGGTTTTAACATTATCAAACAATATTTTAATTTTTTTAGATCATAAGCCTCAGTGCATTCTAGTGCACAATAAAAAATTTGTAAAAAATGATTAAGGTGAAAAAACGTCATAGCATAGACAAAGGAGGTATATTTTTTAAGGTTTTGGTGTATGTCAAGAGGAAAATATATTAAAAATAATAAACAATATTACTTAAAAACTATGTAATCTAGAGAGTCGACTCTATATGGGTTTGTAGTCTCAATGAAAATAGATTTGTCTATCCTATAGAAAAATAATGTAAAAAATAAAGATATAGAGAGATATCCTGAAAATGAGAATTTTCAAGAATTCGTAGTCTGAAGTACCAGAGTTGTCATCCCGAACCTATATCCAAACCAACCTAGTCAACAAACAAGTAATTGTCCCACCTATGAATTCATATTTAAAAAATCATGCACACACACATGCTCTAAAAGCACCCACATGCTTTTATAATTAAAAAAACATGTTTTAGTATTTTGGCCATAACTTCCTATCCAGATATTAATTTTTGGAGTTCTTTATCTCATTGAAAAGGTCCTGAAGATATCTACATGATCATATAATTGTCGTGTTATGTTTATACAAAAATATTTCTTATTTAAACAAATAAAGAATATAAATTAAATGTTTAGGTCATGCTTGATACCTATGACCACTGCATATTCCCTCTAATAATGATATTTGGTCCAAGGAAGAAAACCATACATTTGGACCTAAAGAAACACTTGAGGAATCCAAAGAAATGAACAATGTTTCAAAGCACCATCCATGACTTTGTAAAGTTATCCATGGAACCATGTATTTAGTTAGTGTGTCCTTAGCGCCTTCGCAAAGACAACGAACCAATATTGTAGCCCTAAAATTATTGTTGATAAATCCAACGAAATGAAAATTCTTTGAACAACCACAAATCAATTCATATGGCTATCCATGGAACTATGTGTCTAGGTCTTATGGCCTCAGGTCCTTCAACATGATCAATAGAGGAGAATTGATTGTGTTCCTAATGCATGCATGCATTCTTCAATCTATGTTTGGAGGTGGGAGGGGAGAGAGGGAGAGATTTGTA